>JAANYP010006807.1:0-58009 GCA_020465985.1 Centrapalus pauciflorus | reverse complement strand
TGTTTCGTGTGCGTGGTCTATCTGTCAAACTGCTAACGAGGATTCCGCACTCGTTGGACGGCGTCGCGTCAAGATAGGATCCGTAGGAAGGCCACCTTACACAACCTTACCCTCATACTTTCAAATGGACAAGGAATCACTCACCTGAAAACATAATTGGTGATCCCTCTACCTCAAAAAAAAAACCCGGAGAGCTACCATGAACGAATGTCTCTTCTCAAATTTTTTGAGCAAACTTGAGCCAAAGACGCTGAAAGAAGCTATTCTAGATGCAGACCGGATTGTAGCTATGCAAGAAAAGCTCAATCAGTTTGAAAGGTTGAAGGTCTGGAGATTAGAGGAATGACCAAAGGAGAAGTCTATCATTGGCACGAAGTGGATCTTCAAGAATAAGAAAGATGAACATAGAGTCATCATTCGAAACAAAGCTTGCCTCGTTGCCAAAGGATACAGCCAACAGGAGGGAATAAATTATGATGAAACATTTTCCCCCGTTGCCAGGATTGAAGAAATTAGATTGTTTTTAGCATATGCTGCACATAAAAACTTTACAGTATATCAAATGGATGTAAAAACTGCGTTTTTAAATGGGGAGTTGACTGATGAAGTGTATACACATCAGCCTGAAAGCCTTACTGATCCTTCGAAGCTTGATCGTTTATACATTTAGACAAATCACTATATGGCCTTAAACAAGCACCTCGAGCTTGGTATGATGCACTTTCAAATTATCTTTTGAAATGTGGATTTTACAAAGGTGCAGTGGATACTACCCTATTTATAAAACGTCAGCGTCCCGATATCATAGGTATTCAGATATATGTGAACGATATAATATTTGGGTCTACAAATACTGAGTTTTGCAAGAAGTTTGCATTTTTAATGTTCCAAAAGTTTGAAATAAGCATGATGGGAGAAATTAATTTTTTCTTGGGTCTACAAGTAAAACAACTGAGTGATGGCATTTTCATCAATCAGTCAAAATACATTCAAGACATGTTAAAGAAATTTAACGTGGTCCATAGTACACCCATGAAAACTCCAACGACTCCAGATTCTAAATCTAAACTCGATGAGGACATCTCAGGGAAACCTGTTGATGTAACTCATTATCGAGGGATAATTAGTTCATTAATGTACTTAACTGCCAGTAGACTAGATATTATATTTGTTACATGTGTCTGTACTAGATATCAGGCACATCCTAAAGAATCACATTTGGCTGCTGCCAAACGAATATTAAGATATCTGAAGGGAACTCCAAACTTAGGTTTGTGGTATCCCAGAGAATCATCTTTTACATTAACTACCTTCTCTCATGCTGATCATGCAGGAGATAAAATGGATCGGAAAAGCACATCAGGAGCAGTACAGTTTATTGGTGACAAACCCGTCTGTTGGTCATCCAAAAAGCAACACTCTGTGTCTCTATCAACAGCTGAAGCTGAATACGTTGCAGTATCATCGTGCTGTTCACAAGTGTTGTGGATGAAAAGCCAACTGAGAGACTACGGGTTTACATCTCAAAAGATTCCCACATATTGTGATTCACAGAGTGCATAGTAATAGCTTCTAATCCGGTGCAACACTCAAAAACTAAGCACATTGATATCCGGTATCATTTTATAAAAGATCATGTAGAAAATGGTAACGTTGAATTATATTTTGTACCAACTGAATATCAACTAGCTGATTTGTTTACTAAAACATTAGATGAAAAACGATTTAATTTTTTGGTATACAACTTGGGTATGTTTAATTGATAGATTTAAATATTCAGTTGTTAGACAATATAATTTTAATTTTACAAATTTGTACTTATTTTAAATATTTGTTAATCTCAAGTGCATTAAATGTTTTAATCTATCTTAGATTTAACAAAATTGGATTGTCTTGTGCAGGGGGAGCAATCAAAAAATTTTTATTTGATATTTGTAAATCTGATAAATATTTCTTATCTGATTAATTGTAGGGGGAGCAGTCATAAAAAAAGTGATATACATCTGAGGGGGAGTACACTTGCAAAATTCAAAGAGGAGCAATTTTTTATTATCTTTTATTTTTCTGTTTAGTTACATATTTTTTTAGTTCATTTTAAATTTTTTTAGTTGTTTAAAATTTTTTGTTAATGATTTCTTTATTTTTATTTTTTTATTTTTTTTATTTTTTGTGTGTGTATTTTTTTTGTTTGTTAAATGGTCTTAAATCTTTAAAAAGAGAGAGTGGGTTACATATTTTAAAAAGTGGGCCGGGTTTTCAAATTCAAATTTGAGTATAAATTTGTATTTTGAAATTCAAAACACCTTTTTACAAACTCCGAGAACTGTTCACTATCTCTCCCAAACTCTCTCTCAAAATTCCTTTATCACGAAGCAAGTTACAATTGTGTGTTTCATTTCAAGATTTTTGTTGAAAATTTGTAAGTATTCCACTGTTTTTGTTACTAATCATTCATTTTCAGTTTATTTTTGTCGAGTTTTATGTTTAAATGCAACTATGTGTGTTCATAGTGTTTCAGTGTTTGCATATATGTTCTTTTGATTTTGTGTTTTTTATCTGAAATTGAAAGTGTGTTAGGATTCGTTATGCTCTTATGATATTGGAAAATCAAATTTCAAGTTCTATATCAAAACACATAACATTTAATTTGATTTTGAAGTTCCAAAGTTTTCGAGTTCTTGGAAAACCTGAAAATTGGACTTTAATTGCTGTAAATGGTGTTTCTGGACATGGTTCAGTAAACGAAATACATTGAAAATCAGTTTTCGAGTGTAATGATGTAAAAAGTTAGGTCAAAGACTCACTAGAATAGTTTTTGGAATCTTTCAGCATTATTTGGGACTTAGAAAAGTTTTAAAGTTCAAACTTGATCAAAGGAATTAATCGATAAAATAAAAAAATTTTGATCGAGTTGAATATCAAAGTTGTTCGAGAAAACCTTAGTTTAGATCGAGTTGGAAGATACATAATTCGAGAACATTTTGAGTTTTAATCGAGTTGGACTCACTTAGGACTTAGAAAATTTTTGAATCCACAAACTCGGTTGAAACATGGCCCGAGAAAGTTTATGTTTCATCCGAGTTAAGTCAATGCTTTGATCGAGATTAAGTTCTTGTTCCTTCAAGTTTGTTAGACTATGACATAGAATTTTTTTTAAGTTTTTCCAAATCGATTCATGAGTCCTTCGAGAAAATTATTTCTTTAATCGAATTGGGTCATCCTTCTGTTCGAGAAAATTTCAATATGATTCGAGTTTGTCAACAAGTCATTCGAGAAATATTTTTTTCTTTTGAGTTGGTCCAAGTTCAATTCGAGTTTGATATAATGTCATTCGAGTTGGTTTCTATGACACCCGAGGAACTTCATGACTCATTCAAGTTTCAAGTCAAATTTTTCAAAATTTTTCTAAGTGTGGAGGATTTTAATTTTTCAGAGAAATTTCCCATTTTTCAAAAAAATTTTAAAATCTGTGTTTTATTAACATTGGTCTCATAACGATTGACTTTGGAGTCCTAACAATAATACGTTATCATTATTGTCTGGAATCCCGATGATTTAAACAATAAAAAACATGTTTTTCTAATTTCTAGTTAAATGTTTTATTTTTCTATCTGCATGATTAAATTTGTTTTCCTGACATTTCTAACATGTTTGTTATTTTTACATGAAACAAATGGCATCCCAAGCCCTCACCCAAATTTCCAGTTCCTAATATTCACATTCATCCTCAAACCATACATTGGTCTCAAAACCATTTAAATCAGCTTCTGTTACCCGACCATCACCTTCATCACCATTCCTCGATACACAATTAGTCAAACCCAAATATTGCATATCCCTTCTTGATAACAATCAAAGATTTGATCCCAAAGTCATTAAATTGAGTCATCCTATTATTGTTGACATTCTGAATGGTCACCCACTTGGCTATATTTTGAAGGACAAACCGTCCATTCCTCTAGTATATCTGAACCAATTTTGGCATACCGTAAAGTTTGTACTGCCTGAAGGAAACCATCACTTTAAAGTGACTATTAATCAAGTCAAGTCTAAGGTCACACTGGCTAGACTCCGTCATAATTTGTTCCTACCAAGACGGATTGATACAGTGAACTTCCCAGATATGGCAGACTTAGAAGATTTTGTTTCTGATGAGGAGTTATGTCATGATTTAATCTGCTTGGGCTACTCAAAACCATTACCAAAAAGCTCAAAGTTTCATCAAAACGATTTGAATAGAGAGTGGTATACCCTGTTTAGGATCGTTAACAGGCGTATGATCTCCAAGCATAAAGGGATTGACAGAGGCAACATTCATTGTTTAAGGATCTTTCATGGTATTGCCTTTAATAAACACTATGACTATGCACAATGCATATGGGAAGATTTGAAGGAAGTTATGTTGGCCAAAACCACACAAAGAGCAAGAAAGTGTGTGCCACTTCAACGTTTTATACAAATTTTAATCAGGGGTATTTTGAGGGCTAATGAGCAAATATGTGGCACCCTTGCCACAACAACCACCAATTACAATACACCCAGGATTAATCACCAACATACATTAACATAATGATCTGATAACCTAAATTAAGTGCGGAAGCATTAAAACATAAATAAAGTGGTGCAACAAGTGTTAAACACGCTACGGTGCTATCAGGTACCAAGTCTAGGTCTACACACCCATACATTTATTACAATCATCCAGAATATATTACAACATTTGTCCCGCAACATAATTACCAATTAAGTAGCAGATATCTTCCAAATCTTCCAAATCGACCTAACTAGAAGGTCCAGCAGTAGATTTTCCTTTGCCTGTAAAAATACAACAACTAAAACGTAAGCGAATGCTTAGTGAATACAAAGATTGCGCATATTATAAATATTTATGAAGCCCAAGAGTAACCCCGACGACAAACGTCGTATACTCTCTGCGTACACCAAGTACGGACCAGAGCCGCAGCCCCTTCGAGCCCAAGGCTCGGCATTTACACATACCATCTGAGACAAACGAACGATCGGGGATGACATACTGCCTACCGGACCTGGAGGGATCAGCTCCAGCGTCATATAGCGCAGTAACATCAGAATAATCGATGCGACCCACCGGTCCATCACTAGATGCACAACAATCGAACGGACATGCAACAAGTAAGAATGTGCATCTAAATCTACGCAAGTTTGTAGAAATCCAACCAAACAAGTGAAACAACAGGTCTCAGCAGGCAAAGCTTAACATAAATCAGATATAATCATGCGAAATCTACTGTACTCACAGTGGGTGCGTATTATCTTTTAACCGATATTATTTCTCTTCGGGCTTTCAACCGGATTCCACCAAGTACCCCACTGTGGGTTAAACAACTCCACAAGGGACCTGTTATTATCAATTACAACAATTCCTCGTATCATTATCCATTTAGTTCCATAATAATCAAGTTTCGTAAATTTGACGATATTTTCCCCCATTTCGGGTTTATATCCAAATTCGAACTATAACTAAGTTTGTACCCATTTCATGTTCATACATTGTTCTTTATATAACACATGACATTTTATGTGTTGTTTATGAGTTTCATTCAAAATACACAAGCCTAGAAAGTAGTATTCACAATTTTAGGCATTAAACTCGAATTTAATGGGTTAGATTCGAAATTTATCATCAGATTCGAACCCAACCATCAGATTCGAACCATACTTCGAATCTAATGTCAGATTCGAACTGGTCCTTCGAGTCTATCATCAGATTCGAACCCCCCCTTAGAATCTGATGGTACACCTTCGAATCAAGCACCAAACTCGAGTCTGTTCTTTCATTTCGATTCTGTTCTTGACATATTCGAGTCTGTTCATCATTTCAACTTAAATCCTTCATTTCTAAGGCCTAAAATCAGTGTTATATCATGTATGATGCATATATTCGATTCTACTATGCATATAGTATCATAATCCAGCAACATTTTAAGCAAAACAAACTTAAATTTGCATAAAATGATAGATTCGAATTCTTAGTTACTTTAAAGCCGAAACCATAAACTAAAAAGGTTCGATTCTTACCTCAATTCGTATGAAATCAAGAATCCGTTTGTAGATTGTTGTTGTACTCCTCGATATCTTTCCGATGACGTATAATTCTCGAAAATCCGACGGTCGGTTTGTGATTTATCTTAGAGAGATGTAGAGAGAAAATTTCTAGAGAGATAGAGTAGAGAGAGAGTGTAAACTAAAAAATGAAGCCTATTGCCCTTTATATACTACTTTCGTCATTTTGCACATTTCACCACTCGACTTAACCGGTTTCATAAAATACTGATTTAATCTTAGATATATCATAAATAGCTTTTAAATTCATAATAATCCACAAAATTGATTCTGAATTCAATTTTCTCAAAATAGCAACAAACTTTGCTAAATATCCAATATGCATAATAATCGCCCAAATTCAACTTAAATACATAACTTTCCACCTAATTAATCAAAATACATCAAAATAAGTCCGAGGATGTTACAGCATGGGCTCCACCACGCTCAACTTCGTCCTCGAAGTTACTCGGACTCAAACAACTTCGGATACTTTCTTAACATTTCCGACTTAGCTTCCCACGTATGATTTGCTCCTTTATGATGCTTCCAGCGTATAAGCACCATTTCTATCTCCTTGCTCCTTAATTTCTTCAACTTAGTATCCAGTACACACTCCGGCTCTTCAACATACCGGAGCCTTTCATCAACTTGTAGTTCAGTATGGTCGGCCCAATCCTCGTTTCCAGTGTTAAACGATTTTCGAAGATTCCCAACGTGAAATACTGGATGTACGCCCGACATCCCTTCAGGCAATTCTAATCGATATGACTGATTTCCAACTTTTTCAACAATCTTAAAGGGTCCGACAAATCTCGGAGCCAATTTGCCCCTCTTAACAAAACGAGTAACACCCCTCATGGGTGATACTTTCAAATAGACCCAGTCATTCACTTCAAAATTGATCGGCTTGTGCCTCCGATCATAGTAGCTTTTCTGACGATCCTGGGCCGCCTTCATGTTCTGCCTAATCAACTGTATCTTCTCGTTTGTTTCCTGAAGCAAGGCCGGCCCAGCGATTGGTGTTTCACCCGTTTCTCTCCAACATGTAGGAGTCCTACATTTCCTTCCATACAAAGCCTCGAACGGAGCTTTCTTGATCGTAGCGTGGTAACTGTTGTTATACGAAAACTCTATGAGTGGCAGATGATCGTCCCAATTGCCACCGAGATCTAACACACACGATCTCATCATGTCTTCAAGCGTTAAGATGGTCCGCTCACTCTGACCATCAGTTTGCGGCGGTAAGCTGTACTCATTGCTATCCTTGTCCCTAACCCTTCTTGCAAAGCCGACCAAAAATTTGAAGTAAACCGGCTGTCCCGGTCCGATACTATGGACTTAGGCACTCCATGCCTAGAAACAATCTCCTCCATATATATTTTAGCCAACTTTTCTAAAGAGTAACTTTCTCTTATCGGTATAAAATGTGCGGACTTAGTTAATCTATCGACTATCACCCAAACTGCATCACGTTGACGCCTAGTCTTCGGCAATTTTGTAACAAAATCCATAGTAATGTGCTCCCACTTCCATTCCGGAATGGGAAGCGGTTGCAGACTGCCATAAGGTTGCTGATGCTCGGCCTTTACCAACCGACAAATTCGGCATCTTTCTACATATTGTCCTATGTCCCTCTTCAATCTCGGCCACCAAAAGTCTGCCTTTAAGTCGTTGTACATCTTTGTGCTCCCGGGATGTACAGAAAACTTAGATTGATGTGCCTCCTCAACGATCACATTTCTCATACCACCATATTTCGGCACCCAAATTCTTCCATAAATTCCTTTCAATCCCGACTCACTTGTTTCCATGTTCTTAACTTGTACTTTAATATCCTCAGCACCAATATTTTCATCTTTCAAGGCTTCTTCCTGAGCGGCCTTGACATCATCAATTATCGTAGAGGTCAGCATTGTAGACGTCATCATATAACAGAAATCTTTAGCATACGCTTTCCGGCTCAAGGCATCGGCTACTACATTAGCCTTCCCGGGGTGATAAAGGATTTCACAATCATAATCCTTTATTAACTCCATTGATCGTCTCTGCCTCATATTGAGCTCCTTCTGACTGAAAATATATTTCAAACTCTTATGGTCCGTGTATAATTGGCACTTAGTCCCGTAAAGATAATGCCTCCATAATTTCAATGCAAACGTTACTGCAGTCAACTCGAGATCATGAGTCGAATAATTCTTCTCATGCTGCTTCAACTGTCTTGAAGCATACGCTATAACCTTCCCACGCTGCATCAATACAGCACCTAATCCCAACCTTGAAGCATCGGTATACACCACGAAGTCATCATTACCTTCCGGTAAAGCAAGTATCGGTGCTTCACTCAAAGTCTTCTTTAAAACGTCAAACGCCTCTTGCTGCACAGTCTCCCAAACAAAAGGCGCATTCTTCTTCGTTAAAGCAGTCAAAGGAACTGCAACCTTAGAAAAATCCTTGATAAATCTCCGATAGTATCCTGCCAACCCCAGGAAACTTCTAACCTCAGTAGCTGAACACGGCGGCTCCCAGTTCTTTATTGCTTCAACCTTAGCCGGATCTACCGAAATCCCGGCTCCAGAAATTACATGCCCTAAAAACTGTATCTGTTGTAGCCAAAACTCGCACTTTGAGAACTTGGCGTACAACCTTTCTTTTCTTAACATCTCCAACAGTTCTCTCAGATGTTCAGCATGTTCTGCTTTAGACTTAGAATATACCAGTATATCATCAATAAACACTATCACCGACTTATCCAACATCGGTCTACAAACTCTATTCATCAAGTCCATAAAGACAGCCGGGGCATTGGTTAACCCAAAAGGCATAACCAAGAACTCGTAATGCCCATAACGTGTCCTAAATGCTGTCTTAGGCACATCCTCTTCTCGAACTTTCAGTTGATGGTACCCCGATCTCAGATCAATCTTAGAAAATACACAAGCGCCATGTAACTGATCAAACAAGTCGTCTATCCTCGGTAGAGGATACTTGTTCTTAATCGTCAATTTATTCAGCTCCCGGTAATCTATGCACATCCTCATCGTGCCATCTTTCTTCTTTACAAACAGTACCGGAGCTCCCCACGGCGATGAACTCGGCCGAATGAAGCCCTTGTCCAACAATTCCTGAAGTTGTGTCATCATTTCTTTCATCTCGGTTGGGGCAAGACGATAAGGAGAACGAGCTACCGGTGCAGCTCCGGGGATCAGATCAATTCGAAACTCAACTTGTCTCTCAGGCGGCACGCCAGACAAGTCTTCCGGAAACACATCCGGGAATTGTGAAACAACCGGCACATCGGCCAAAGTTCTCTTCTCTGCCTTAGCATCAATCGCATATGCTAAGTATGCATCACATCCCTTTGCAACAAGCTTTCGAGCTTTTGCAATAGTCAGCAAACACAGATCCCCGCTTCTCCTATCCCCATATATACATATCTCACGCCCCTCCGGGGTAGTTATCTTTATCATTCGGCTCTTACACACTATGTGGGCTTCATTCTCGATCAACCAGTCCATCCCGACTATGACATCAAACTCACTGAATTCTATCGGTATCAAGTCCAAATTGAAGACTACATCTTCAATTACTAACGTGCAGTTACGGTAGACATGATCTACTTTTACTAGAGTGTTGCTAGCAGTTTCTATATCAAGAACAGCAGATAATCTAGATAGTGGCATGGCAAGTCTTTGTGCAAACATAGTAGAAACAAACGACCTATTGGCACCCGAATCAAATAAAACTCGTGCAGGCATAGAATTAACTATGAACGTACCCGTGACGACCTCCGGATTTTCCCTTGCCTCCTCTGCAGTTATCTGAAAAGCACGAGCAGGTGCCCTCTGTGACTGACCCCGGCGGTTAACTGAACCACCACTCGAACCTCCAGACGAGCGTGTTGATGATGGGACAGCAGCCGTTGGAGCATTCTTTCTACAATTTCTGCTATAGTGACCCCACACCCCACACTTATAACAAGCATCACCCTTCCTTGGGCAGTCATTCTGAAAATGTCCCAGCTCCCCACAGCAAAAACAAGCACGTCCGTTAGGGCATTTGCCAAAATGCTCCAGATGACATTTATTGCAATATTGCGGCTCAGTGTTGATGGAGTATGCACGCGCACGACCGCGATCAGATGAACCAGATTGTCGGCGATACAACTGTTGAGGTGAGTATTGTGAAGACCGGGAAGAACCAGAATATCCTCCCTCCCTTTGGCGCTTCGGCGGTGACGGCTGTGTCGGATTGGTGGAAGCAGCAGCAGACCCAACAGAGTAGCCTGACATAACCAAAATCTGCTCTACATTTCTGGCAGCCTCAAGTAAGCCAGCAAATGTAGGGTAACGAACATTGCTCATGACCCTCCTTATTTCAATGTCAAGACCAGCCTCGAACCTGGTCACTTTCCTCTCTTCAGTGTCCACCTGATGAGGTGCGAACAGACTTAACCTCGTGAACTCCACAGCATATTGGGACACCGTCTTAGTCCCCTGTACCAGTGCCATGAACTTTGCTTCCAACCTCCGGCGCTCATCAACCGGACAGTACTGCTGAGTGAACAGATCCTTGAACTCAGCCCAAGTCATAACAGAAATCTTCTCCAATGTCAAAGCGTTCACCATGGCATTCCACCACATAATTGCGTCATTAGTGAACATAGCAGTAGCATAGCGAACCATGTCCTTCTCAGCACAGTCGCTGATTCGGAATGTTCGTTCAGTTGCTGTTATCCATTCCAGCGCGGCAACAGCATCTCCTAGTCCATTAAACTCCACAGCCCCATTTCCTTTAAAGTCCTTAAAACGACAACCTCGGGGTTTGTTAGATGACCCAGTGTTGTCATCTTGTTCCTCATTGTTACCCCCCCTTCCTTCTCCTTGTTCTTTCTCTTTTCCTCTCTTCTTTTAGCATCGGCCTCATCTCGAGCCCGAAACTGTTCTTGAATCATTCGATTCTGCTCAGCCATCATGGCTAGCATCATCTCTCTGGCTTCCTCAGGTGTCATTCCTCCAGACATGTTCTGAAAATATAAACATATAACTTGTTTAGTAACATGTCATAAATTAAAGACACCATTCATTTGTCCCGTATGATAGTCAATTTCTTATAATTACTAGATCATAACCTATCTTAGTTCAGATCATTACTTAGCATCACTACATATCATCACCTAATGTTTGAGATCAAGACCTCACGGACACTTGAATCTCAAACTACTGCTCTGATACCATCTCGTGTGGCACCCTTGCCACAACAACCACCAATTACAATACACCCAGGATTAATCACCAACATACATTAACATAATGATCTGATAACCTAAATTAAGTGCGGAAGCATTAAAACATAAATAAAGTGGTGCAACAAGTGTTAAACACGCTACGGTGCTATCAGGTACCAAGTCTAGGTCTACACACCCATACATTTATTACAATCATCCAGAATATATTACAACATTTGTCCCGCAACATAATTACCAATTAAGTAGCAGATATCTTCCAAATCTTCCAAATCGACCTAACTAGAAGGTCCAGCAGTAGATTTTCCTTTGCCTGTAAAAATACAACAACTAAAACGTAAGCGAATGCTTAGTGAATACAAAGATTGCGCATATTATAAATATTTATGAAGCCCAAGAGTAACCCCGACGACAAACGTCGTATACTCTCTTCGTACACCAAGTACGGACCAGAGCCGCAGCCCCTTCGAGCCCAAGGCTCGGCATTTACACATACCATCTGAGACAAACGAACGATCGGGGATGACATACTGCCTACCGGACCTGGAGGGATCAGCTCCAGCGTCATATAGCGCAGTAACATCAGAATAATCGATGCGACCCACCGGTCCATCACTAGATGCACAACAATCGAACGGACATGCAACAAGTAAGAATGTGCATCTAAATCTACGCAAGTTAGTAGAAATCCAACCAAACAAGTGAAACAACAGGTCTCAGCAGGCAAAGCTTAACATAAATCAGATATAATCATGCGAAATCTACTGTACTCACAGTGGGTGCGTATTATCTTTAACCGATATTATTTCTCTTCGGGCTTTCAACCGGATTCCACCAAGTACCCCACTGTGGGTTAAACAACTCCACAAGGGACCTGTTATTATCAATTACAACAATTCCTCGTATCATTATCCATTTAGTTCCATAATAATCAAGTTTCGTAAATTTGACGATATTTTCCCCCATTTCGGGTTTATATCCAAATTCGAACTATAACTAAGTTTTGTACCCATTTCATGTTCATACATTGTTCTTTATATAACACATGACATTTTATGTGTTGTTTATGAGTTTCATTCAAAATACACAAGCCTAGAAAGTAGTATTCACAATTTTAGGCATTAAACTCGAATTTAATGGGTTAGATTCGAAATTTATCATCAGATTCGAACCCAACCATCAGATTCGAACCATACTTCGAATCTAATGTCAGATTCGAACTGGTCCTTCGAGTCTATCATCAGATTCGAACCCCCCCCTTAGAATCTGATGGTACACCTTCGAATCTAGCACCAAACTCGAGTCTGTTCTTACATTTCGATTCTGTTCTTGACATATTCGAGTCTGTTCATCATTTCAACTTAAATCCTTCATTTCTAAGGCCTAAAATCAGTGTTATATCATGTATGATGCATATATTCGATTCTACTATGCATATAGTATCATAATCCAGCAACATTTTAAGCAAAACAAACTTAAATTTGCATAAAATGATAGATTCGAATTCTTAGTTACTTTAAAGCCGAAACCATAAACTAAAAAGGTTCGATTCTTACCTCAATTCGTATGAAATCAAGAATCCGTTTGTAGATTGTTGTTGTACTCCTCGATATCTTTCCGATGACGTATAATTCTCGAAAATCCGACGGTCGGTTTGTGATTTATCTTAGAGAGATGTAGAGAGAAAATTTCTAGAGAGATAGAGTAGAGAGAGAGTGTAAACTAGAAAATGAAGCCTATTGCCCTTTATATACTACTTTCGTCATTTTGCACATTTCACCACTCGACTTAACCGGTTTCATAAAATACTGATTTAATCTTAGATATATCATAAATAGCTTTTAAATTCATAATAATCCACAAAATTGATTCTGAATTCAATTTTCTCAAAATAGCAACAAACTTTGCTAAATATCCAATATGCATAATAATCGCCCAAATTCAACTTAAATACATAACTTTCCACCTAATTAATCAAAATACATCAAAATGAGTCCGAGGATGTTACAAAATACCTAAGAGATCCAATGCTCAGAAATGCCCGGATTACGTGATGATGAGCCTACATAGTGTTCAAGATGCACCCAATGCCAATGTTATGCCAATTTCAGAATCATTGCTCAAGTATGATGATCAAGAGGCTGAGAGTGTGAGATTGTACCATATAGATCATGCTCATAAAGAAACCCAAGAACCAGGATTTCTTACTCTAGGAGTTCTAGGTGAGCAGGAACGTCAGCAAGGGGCTAATGTTCAGGGAAGCCAACCTGAGATCGAGGGAGATGTTGAGCAAGAGAGGGGTGGTGAGAGGAGTTTTGATTCAGAAAGAACGTTATCAAATGTAGCTGAAGGAGGTAATGAGGGTGCTGATGATGATGATAATGTGGGAGGTGCTGCAAGGATTGAAATATCTCAACCTCAAATTGATATTGTAGAGATTGTTAGGATGAGTGTGAGGGAGAACCCAAGCCCAGAAAGCCGGGATGTAGCCATAACTGCTGTTAACTCCAAAATAGGAGTTAGCATTGAAACAGTCAGTACCCCACTGACAATTGCACACCCTACCTGCTACTCACCTTCTTCTCAACAAGAAGGTGTTTCAAATTCACACCGGGAATTTAAACACGATCTATCCTAGTATCCTTTGGATACCTTGGATATTGAATTTAGTACACAGTTTCCCGAGTGTACATTTTTTAATGCACAAGTCATAGATCTTATACATTCTAGGACACTTGAGTTCACTCCATCCGTTGGAGTAAGTGCATATTGACTTTGTGTCCCTGCCGGAACAACTATAGCGTCGGAAACATTCGTTGCTCTGTCACTTGAAGTAGTTGTAAATCCGGTCAGAGCTACTACTTTGTAACTCTGAGCACCGGCCACATAGACGTTCTTTTAACTAGTTCTGCTGTTGTGTCAACTGGAAGTCTAGATGACCCAGTGGTCAAAGAAGAAAATTCATAAATGATGGCGCAAATGTCAAATATTCAAAAGTTTTTGAAAGGCAAATCTGTTGCTGAAGGTGTCAAAGAAGCAAATTCAGAAATATCCATCAATGAGCTAAGAGATTTTTTTATGATCGATTTGATGAGATGAAGGAACGGATGATCAGTTTAGAATCTACCGTGGTTACTGCTTTAGGGTCTTTATCAGAACGTGTATCAGCTGTTGAGCAAACATGCAAAGCACAAGCTTCTATTCCTAAACGCAAACATGATGAGCATGAGGACGACTCCGATGATGCTCCTCATGAGGGGGAGAAGAGGAGGAAGCTTGGAGAACAGGATACTGGACTTCTGATGATCACTTGTCCTGAGAAACAAAAAGAGACAAGAGGAGAAGAGGTTGGAGAAGCTGGGAGCTCAAAGAAAAAACATGTTGATGCTCAAAGTGAGCTGGGATTGATTCTTTATGAAGATATTCCAGTTCCTTTAAGTATTCAATCAGGAATATACGATTTTGAAGAATACGATAATTCAGAAAATGATGAAGAAAGTCAAGCTTTAATGATTGAAGGGACTGAAAAGGAAATAGAGATATCTGATGATGATGATGTGTTTGATTTGAATGAAATATCATTGAGAGCTGAAAGGATAGAGGAGGAGGAAGAGTTAGTAGAGCAGATCTTGAAACATGATGTACTGATGCCAACGATTGAAAAGCCTAAGGTGACAGTTACTATCAAAGAAGAATTTGATCTCTTTCCGATTGAAAATGTGGTGCCAACTGTCATGAAAGAACTAAATGAAGTGGAAATCATGGATAAGTTTTTCTAGCATTATATATTAGCAGATGAGTCTCAATGTGAACATCATCTTAGATTTGAAGTTCAGAAAGTGGTGCAAAAAGAGATCAATGATATGTTGACTCTATTTAAATGAAGATGAAGTGAGGAAGAAGAAAATTATAGTGTTGAACTTATCGGCAAAGCAAAATGCTGATTATATCATGAAAGAAATAAGCTTCCATATCTAGAAGATCATCTTGAGAAAAAGATTTTTTCTAAGAAGCAAGCGTCGTGCACTTTTTTGAAATTATTCAAAGTCTTAGAGCCAAATATTCCAAATTTGGTGAATTATGCTAGTTTTCTACATAATAAAGCTCAACCGATTGAAAAGGTCAGAAGTGAATTTCAGAATAGTAGATCTGGTGAAGATTGAAAAGGATCGATTTGAGAAAGTATTTTATCCTACATTCACCGTGACGAGAACTGATGGGAACACATATGTCTTCACTGGAGCTAATATGTTTGGTATGAATTTGGTGGATATTGAAGATCTTTTTGACGAATAGTGCAGAAATTAAAGGGATAAAAATTGTAGATTTGCACTAAAGACATTGTTTCACTTTATCCACACCAAACTGGTGCTCATGTCTGTGCAAGATCTACAGATCGGTGTTGAGGGAGGGATGAGAAAGATAAACATTACCGCGCCAAATCGTTTCATCAAATACATGGAAAATTTGAAAGAATATCAAGTGCTTATGGCTAAGCACCCGGTGGCGATTTATAAAGATAAAGATCAAAAGTTGAGATCCATCCGGAGTGTTGAGCTGAATAAGTTTTGTGATGGGACATTGCAGAAGGTATGTCTGGTTTGAAAGGAAGACTAGCTGCTAACCAGAAGAGAAAGTCAATGAAAGATTGTCTAAGCATAGTTGACAGAAAGCTGATAGTGGAGTTCATCTCAAAGATTGAATGGAGATTAACGAACAGAAAGAGTATTCGAAGATTTGATATGAAGCTCGGACTGAAGGGCTGAAAGACTGAAGACTCATTATATTTCATCATAGGGGGAGATTGTTGGAAACTATTTTGTTGATGAAATAATAAGTCTAGGGGTCTTATTGTAAATAATCAATAGTTGTGACTTTGTATATAATAGAAAGAATGTTGTACTGAAATGTACGGTTCGTACATATTCTCATTTGCACAGAATCATTGAAAGGAATTTGGTCAACAGTGCTTTTATTTTCTTGAATTGTAATTCCATATTTGTGCAATCTAATTCATTCGGTTAGTGTTTCTCTTGATCTTAATTGTTTGATATATGTTTTGTGATCGATTAAAATGGAATATCAATACGTCTGGCTGAAGACGTAAAACTTAGCTCTTTCAAGGAGGCAACCCAGAGAACTTTGTGGGTATGTTTTCTGGAAACCCTCACGAGACAGCACTAGTCCACTCAGGATACGGAGGGGTTTAACGGCTTGTCGCACGTGCTATGTGCAATCGTGATTTCCTACGAAAAGACAGATTATTTCTTTAAGTTAAACGTTAGTATCACCTACTAAGTTGGGGAGGGTTTCCAACCCATTTTTAGTTGTTTCTAGACTTAATTTTATTTATATTTATGCAAGTGTGCTAGTTTAATGAGTATTAATTTTATCTTAGTAGTTCATCTATCCAAAATAATCAAAGAATTTTATTAAGAATGTGATTTTGTTCGTTGTCTGCTCATTATAAGTGTGTTTATGTGACGTCCTCGTCACAATTGTCTAAGTTGGGGAGGGTAGGTTCAATGAAATGTTTAATATGATCTAATGAGCCTCCACAACAAAAATAATTTATTATTAGACTGAAATTCGATCACCTGGACAGAGAGCTATGACATATCATGAACGACATAACTGGGCATATTGAGAGGTAGTTTGACTTCACGAGGATTTTCAGGCTGGTAGCTTTTTCAATAGTACCTTCGGTCCTCCTCTTCCTCCTTACTAGTGACCAGGTACCATCGTTTCTTGCTCTTCACATTTATCATATATAGGTTTGCTTGTTTGGGTAATTCTAATTTTTGTTATTTTTTTCAGTAATTTAGTGTGTTTTATTTTCATTTGCTGAGTCCTATTAAATGTGAATGCTTAGTGTCAATGCAGTCTTTCGAATTTCCCCAATGGTTCTTGTTTGCCAATCAGGCCGTGGAAAATGATGACACATAGAAAATTGTACCCAGAATTAGTTAGTGTTAGTAACAAATTCTAGAATTATGTAAAGAGTCGTGTTAATAATTAACATTTTAATGTATGTTGAGTTCAAGTAAGTTAAGGTACATTTGTGCTTAAATGAGAATAATGTGTCAAAAAATTTTGGAAAACTCATGTAATAAGGGAGAGAGCTTAATCATGTTTTTAGCCTCAAAATAGTCGAGGGTAGCCTAAGTGGTTCGGGAAATTAAGTCCTATGGGGTACCATTCATGGCTAATCCCCTAAAACCGTCTGGTTTGGGAGCGATTGACCAAAATCTCGCTACATTGACCAACTAGAAAAACTATGATAAAAACTCGAGTAAAAAGAAAAAAGTATATATAAGCATGGTAATCAAAAGTAATATTTGCGTATACATACATAGAAGGAAAAGATGGTCAAAAGACCCACATGTTTTAAGCTTGTAACTTTAGCTTACATTCAAAATTTTAATGCAATATTGTGAAGGCTGACTTAATTTGGACTTACTGAACACACTGCTTATACAGTCGGTACATAGTTAGATCTGTATCTAAGGCTTGTTCGGGGACGACCAAGAGTTAAGTTAGGGAGGTTTGATGAGACTGTATTATTGCGTGTTTTCGGTAGTTTTTGAAGGCTCATATATGCATTTTCACTTCGTAACTTCAGTACTTTACGCAATATTTCTTTTTCAGGATCAGGAAGTCATTTAAAAGCAACATGAAGAAATTCAGCTCGAGAGGCGCAGGTCAGGGAGGAGGGCTACGCCCCTTACGCTCTAAAACAGTAAGATTTTAAGTTCAAGAGCAGTTCCAGCGCAGTCTAGCGTACCCCCGTGCGCTGGGCTACGCCCCTGCAGTGTAAAAACCTTTAGGCCGCTTTTTGACGTCAGAACCGTAAAAATCACGACCTCTATAAATAGGGGGCGCTTGCTATACGAATTCTATTTTCTGATTTATTAAAAACGCTGGCGAAGCCCTGTTGCGGTCAAGTCACAGATCAAAGTACGAAGAAGTGGAGTGCCAATCGTTCATCTCTTGAAGCCTAAAGATGATTTCCCCAATCATTACCGGTGAAGAACACATGATGGAGGGCTAGACGCTTCATAGCCATTTGCAGCGGATCTACGGCTAAGTCTTGTTTATTTGAACATGAATATTTGTATTGATGTGTTTTAAGATTATTGAATATTTTTTGTTACATAAATGATGTACTTTCGGTTATTATTATGATTAAATGGTTTAATTGGTAAAGCAACATAGTTCATCGTAGTATTATTATTTGTGTCGAGTCTATAGTTTAGGGATTAAGACAAGTAATGAATATTGCATGCGCTATGTCGAGTGTTATTGAATAAAAGATTCATGATTAATATGATTGAGTAATTGGTTATTTCTATATGACCATTGCATGATGTTCAATTAAGTAATGAATTGTGTTGTAGTGAATTCATAAATGGTTATCCTAAATTTGATTTGTTATTTAATCGTTCTTTGTTTTGCCATTGTTTAGAATTAGTTTAGCTTTAATCACCTCGCCAAAAATCCAACACTTTACTCGCTTTTCTATTTTACAAAATTAACTATCACGTTAACCCTAATAAACCTCCAAGCTCCCTAAGGATTCGACCCTTACTTCCCTACACTAGTAGGTAGTTTAGGTTTTTTCTACGGGCCACAACGACGGCTCGTCAATAGCCCTACTAACTGCTGGTTCAACTACTAGTACATCATGAAATGATTCCAAGACTGCTGAGCCTACTCACGTTCGACTTCTAACCCCAACACCATCTTAGGGGGAGGGACTCACATATGAGGCCAGACCCAGCAAAAGAAGACAAAATGCCTTGAAATAATCTGAAGAAGATGAGGAGATTGTGAAAGACCCATCCACACCTGCTAAAGGAAGAGGCAAAGCTGTTGTGGATATGAATGCTAAAAGGGAGCTTCAACTATAATATGACATGGCCCAAACTAAAGAAACAAATATTCCACTTGAACAATATTATGAGTGGAAGCAGGGACAAGTTGAGCTCCTAGAAAGAGCAAGGGTGGAAGCAGCTTGTCTGAACTGTGGCTAAGGGAAACCTGTGTCTACCACCCGTACATCCATCTGAATTTAACACAACTTTGATAACTTTGTCAGGAAGAAGTTTCATTATGTTGCTATAAGAAGACTCGCAAAGGAAGCTGTTGAAAAGTTGTTCCCACTTCAAGGAAAAGTCAACTTGGAGGCTGAAAATAACAAGGCATGGTGCTGCTGATGACTCTGAATTTGAGTCATATGAATCAGCTGAGGTAGCCAAACTAGGATATAGAGAGTGGGTTGAGCTGGCAATGGCTCTAAGTCAATCCAAATCTGAGACAGCCAACACTGTTAGAGCCTTAGCCAAGAAGCTGATGGAGAAAGTGAAAGGGTTAGACCTCGTTTTAAAGGATGTGATTGACGGTACTTCTAGCAGAGATTTCTAACTTAAATCCAGAGGAAAGACAAATAGTTGGAGGATATTGTGATGTTGATAGAGCAAGGATTTTATGCCAGTGAGATTAAAGGATTAAATCATAGCTTGCGAAAGGGAGTGGAACAAATTGAAGCAATGCATATTGAAGAACCTGACACAGGGATATTCTTTGTGGATACCCTATCAAAGAAGATGTGCTTCCAAAGACTAACAAGGCTTCAAAATGCTGGTTCCATAAAGCTTCTAGCCCTGAGGCTGATGCGTGCCTATCCACAACATGCAAGATAGAAATAATCATTCTAACTAAGGTTGTTGTGTGCAATGCTAGAGGAGAATTGGACAGTCTTGAACACTTCTACTTGAAAGAGGAAGTTGAGGACTTTCAGAAAAAGAGAGAAGCATTAGTTGTTCTCGAGTTAGACCAACTCAACCAAAATGCTCATGAGTAAGAAAGTATGGCGAAGGAAAAGAAGGAAGAAGGTCCATCTACAACATCCCACACTTGTTAAGTGTCATCATTCGAGCTAGTTGTAATGAAAGTTGGTCATCAGTTGATTAGTCTGACCATTCGTTGGCTCCCAACAAAAACATTTCATTAGTTGTAATAGTACATATTGTACTTTCTTGTAAACATTAGTTGTTTACTTTACTCAAGTTTTGTAAATTTTCATTTACACTTTCACTATAATTATATATGGTGAAAGTTGGTGTATTTAGGGCATAAGTATTGCAAACAGAGGAAGATGGTTAGGCACGAATAGGCCTCAATCAAACTTGTTCTATATAATATGTGGAGATCATTGATCAAACCTGTTTGATACACATATGGGAAGATTGATGGGATCTTTAATGCCTCAGTCAAACCTTATGAAAATTTATTATACTAAGTGTAAGTCTGTTATACACTATTACATTAGTTCTAACTTGGCAGTGTGTCAAAATTGTACTCATCAGTTGAACAACAGGTTTGAGAATTTTCGTCTAAGTTGATCATGTCTGTTGCACAGGTTTGACATAGTTAAGTGTTCTATTCTTTGTGAACAGGTTATACACCTATTGGAATGTGCTTCCAAGTCATTATGTAATGTTTAGAACATTCGAATTAACCTGATGAATTAAAAAAAAAAGTGAATTGCTACAACCTTTGTTACATGAAGACAAATGACACATTTGAAAAGTCTGACAGACATTTTCTTATATCAAAATGGCTTTATATGATATTATAAGATAAAGGTGGAAGACAAACAACACAACAAAGATTCTACAATATGAAGACAAATGTGACTTTTGTCAGAATTGTCCTTTTGCTAGAAAAGCAAGTTTGTCTCCTTATGGGACATTCCTGCTTTTCTCCATATTATATGAAGAAACCTCACTAGGATTCATCTATGGGCCTATATAAAGAATCTTCCAATGAGGGAGAAAGTGTGCACAAGTAGAAGAATATGTGAATCGTGCATGCACGTTCAACTTTAATTTTTGAGACAAAAATCAAAGTGTGTCTAAGTTGTTCTTAGTGAACTTTTCCTCAAAGTTGTTCAGTGTTCTCAAAGCAGATCAATAGAGTCTTGTATCAGAACACTAAATGGGTAAAACACTGAGTGAGTCTTAGTGCGTCAATCATTGTAACTAGTCTAGGTGTGTCTTGGATTAATGAAGTCTGTTGTTCTTTCGGCAATCCAAACTTGTTTGTGAAGTTAACATATTTCTTAATGTAAACATATAAGCATTGACAAAAATCTAGGTGATATTAATTTGACTGTATTCAATCCCCACCCCTATAGTATCCTTTGAGATATCTGGGATAACCTTTTGGGACCTACGATTTTAAGCTTTGATATAAAATTCTTAGAGAGAGAGTGAGAGAGAGAAGGTTGCAGCTTAATAAGAATGATGACTCATAGAAACAAAATATGTGTTATATTATCAATAGTGATCACTTTGATTCCCAATATATTTTGAACTCAAATATGGAAGGTCACCTACCTACGGATCTGATCTTGACGCGACACCGTCCAACGAGTATGGAATCCTCGTTAGGGGTTTAACGGATCAATCACACACACGGAAACCGGAGACTAACACAATGATAGACGTCACGACGAATGACCCGACATGTGTATCTCTCCGAAACGACTCTCTGAAATCTTCATAAGTTCATAGTGCACTATACGAGCTCTGTATGTTAATTTCTGCAAAAGTCTACAATGAAAACGGATTAACTCTTAATTAAAGAGGCTGGATTCGAACTTAGCTCAGACAAGTTCATGTAGGCCCAAGCTCACGAACTTGTCCACTATATGTTCAAACTTAGATTCACTAAGTTCAAACCCTAGCCTTTGAACTTCTCTTTGAACTTATGTTTGAACTTATCTTTGAATTTATGTTTGAACTTAAGTCAACATAAAAAACAAACAAGATCAAACATATATATAACTTGTATTTGCAAAGCCTGAACTATTACAAAATACTATCTATACTTAGACTGATATCGTCACACAGGGTACTAGACTATCTATACTTAGACTGCTATCCCTGTTCTACACAAACTTTTACAACGTTCTGATATTTTATTCCTTCAGTCTTTAAATGAGCATCAAAGGAGATTTTTTGAACGTGAAGCTTGAGCAGATCATCTTTGGATAGGTTGACCAGATGCAAGGGATCATACACCTTAAGGATCACCTTTTCTTCCAAATCTTCCATGACAGCCTCGCCTGTCTCACTGTCTTCATACCACTAGTTGAGGTTGCCCAAAACATCTTGAGGCATAGGCTTCAGAGGAACTTTCTTCAAGCATCTAACTGGCTTGTAATACATCTTCATCCACGGTTTGCCAGTTAGAGGATCAATTCTTGTATGGTCCATAACTCTCTTGCCTACTCGTGGGTTTAGCCTTTCAAACTTCCTAGACCTCCCTTCCCTTCTGATAATCTTGGCAATTACTTCAGCATAGGGATCGTCTCCGATGTTGATTAGCTCTTTCCGTGCTAAGGCCTTTATTTCAACTTTAGGTAATGAGTTGAAGACCTTCAATCTTCTTCTCAGATATTGGAGGCCATCCTTTCTTTTAATGATAAAAAGTTGTAGTTCTCGATCAAAGAACCAGCTAAGTATGCTCCCAGACAACTTTCCAGAACCAGACACTTTCATCTTCTCTTTTAAAGACACGGCCTTCTTTCCTGTTCTGAACCATAACTTCTTCTTTTCTTCAGCAGTGAGCTCCCTATCAGGCTCTTCAAACTCTAGCTCAACATTTAAAGCATCTTTAAACACTTCGATGTCAATCATATTCTGCTCTGCTGTCGTATATGTATCGGTGATAGTATGTTGCTGAATAATGATCTCATCAGCTTCATCTTCCTCATCGACTAATGCCTCGTCATCAGATCTCCAATCCGTAATGTCTTTTGGGAGGAATTCCCCTTCTTCAAGATCTTCTAATTCATCCTCAAAGTCAAACATTACTTCATCATCTTCATCAATATCGGCCAAGGCTCCAATTATTTCTTGATCAACTAACTCTGAAGCTTCAGGACCTTGCCTTTATCCTGACTTCCTCCTCCTCCTGTCCCAGATGATCCAGGCTCCCCCTAAATCTCAGCTTGTTGAGCAGTCTCACGTGGAAGATCTGCTAGCTCACTGTCTTTTTGCGTGATGGGGTCACCTACTTCATCGTCATCTCTTCTAACTCCACTTATGTTTGTAATTGAGCATTTTCTTGCTCCAATCTTGAGTTATGCTGTTGCAACTCGTTCATAACTTGAGATAGCTGGAATATTTGGACTGTCTGGAAATCTACTTTGCTTTTCAGCTCTGTGAAACGCTGGTTGGCAAAATTTGTAGTGGAAGTGGATGGAGTTGAAGTGGATGTGGATAGAGCGGTGGTTGCGGCAGATGGAATGGTAGCTGAAGTAGACGGAGCTCCCTGACTAATGCGCTGTCGCTTTGCCCTTTGTTGTGTGGCAATTGTTGCTTCTTCTTCTAAAATAAAATCCTCATCTCCTTCTTCTTCATCACGAAGTACAGGACGTGAAATCTTTCTTCGGCTCACCAAAACTCTACAGCCATATCTTTCAAAAGAAATTGTCAGATTAACAACGTCAGCTTCCTCCTCGCCTGAACTAGACTCGGATTCGGTTTCAGAGGCGGTCTCTACTTGACCCTCTGTCACATCATCCCTAATCTCTTGTCTTGCTTTGCCACCAGTTTCGGCGACTGGAGGCTGATATTCATCAATTTCTCTAAAGATGTCATCCATGCCGGTTGGTGGTTCCAAAATCTCGTGAATAAGTTGTTCTGCTATGTTCTCTTGTGCTGCAGCTCCTTGATCAAAAATTTCTTGCAACGTCTGTTCCCTATGGTCAAGATGTGGTGCTGAAGTTGATGGCCCACCTACCTCTGCTGTCGATCGGGAACGTGAAGATGTCCTAGCAATCGGAGCTCGCCTAGCCTGTGCTTGTTGTGGTTGAGATTGTTGCTGTTGAGGTTTTTGCTCTTGAGGCTGTTGCTGCGGTGCGTCACCTACACAATCATCACCTTCGGGGGCAACAAAATCCGGGTCTATAACAGCACCAAAAAGTGGAGCCACTTGTGGCCTTACTTGCTCTGCCCTTCGCGCATTATGAGACTGGGAGACAGCAAAAATTCTCTTGTCAATGATGGCTACTCCAGTTTGCTCTGGCAGCGTTGGTAAGTCCGGTAGGATATGGCGAATGATCATCATGATGAAACGCGGATACATGAGAAATCTTTCTCTGGTGGGAGCAGATATTTGATTTACAAACTCCCCAAAGAACATCTCTGAAAAGCTGAACTTTTGTTGTAAACGAGTGAGATCATTGCTGACTGCAGCTTGGACACCATTGTGTCGAAACCTGCCTTCTTGGGAGCAAAACAAACCATGATCACATAAACCAGATATCTCCACTGGCCAAAGAGACCGCTTTTAACGTACGAAGCCTTGGTAATATCTTGAGCATAACCCATTCTGAGGAAGGCCGCCTGCCTTATTGGTGCCGGAAAATCAATTGGACCATTTTCCTGATCAACTGTTCCCAGTTGCAATCAAACGAAGATGATAGGCAGAAAAGGCGATTGGACAGCCACCTACTCTTGTGCGCAGAACTGTAGGTGTAACGGTGCAATCGACTTGCAAGGATTGCCAAAATTGTCGAACGTACGGAGAATGATTGGCTGATTGTGCGTCAACACATATGCCACCCTGGATGGTGACAAGAACTCAATCATTTGCCGATACGGCTGAGCCTCTGGTAGTTGTAGGTCAACAGCCATCACCATCATGTGCTTATTAAAGAAAGCTCGATCTCCCATATCTGCACACAATTTATATACATAAACTGTTAGAATTTAATTTTCAATAATTTATGATATTCGAACTTGTATAAATTCGAACTTGATTAAGCTCGAATTTAACATCTTCGAACTTACTTAATTTCGAGACTATAACACATTCGAACTTAATTAAGTTCGAACAGTCTTTTGACCTACGAACTTACTTAAGTTCGAGAGACCTATTCGAACATGTCTGACTTCGAACTTATAGATATTTTAACAAGTTCGAAGTCCTGACAAGTTCGAATCTGAAGAACAAGTTCGAAGTCGGCCATTTTCAACTTCAAAACCATGATTTTAACCCTATTTGACTTAATTAACAGTAGAATCTAGTCCTAATAGGTTCTAATCAAGTTTATGAATCATTAAATTTAAGTTTTTGCTTTTAAAACATGTTATTTAAAGCACCTAGTTCTAAATGACACAAAAACTCAAAATTAGTTTATTTTAGCCACTAAAAAGATCCTAATCATACACTTACTTAGTATAAGATGGTTCAGTACACTTAAGTGGGTGAGTAGGTTCGAGAAACAGTACAAAATTGAATTTCGACAAGTTTGAGAGGTAAGTTCGAAATCGCACAGGTAAGTTCGAGAGGCTAAGTTCGAAGGTAAGTGCACTGAATGAAGCACTGTTGACCTATTTATATCCAACCACCTTCGAACTTATATTAAGTTCGAACTTGTAGTAAGTTCGAAGATAACTTCGAACTTAATTGATGTTCGAACTTAAATGAAAATTTTGAAAATTCTTGAATGAAATCCAACTTTTTCACTTAACGGAATTTTTTCAACTTTGCAAGACATTCACACCAAGCAACAGATTATCACGCAATTTTGTTTCTCCAACTAAAAATGCATCCTAGTAACTTTTACCTTTTTCTTACTTAAAATTAAGATAAATTTAAATAAATTTAAATAAACTTAAAATAATTTGAGAGTAAAAATATACTAACAGAACATTCTTGCGAGATAGTCAAAGAAGGTACAATCAGTTAGCGGTGTCAAACGCACTTTCAATATTTTACTTTCACACTTTAGGAATTTTTTATTTCTTTGATTGTTTGTCGTGATATTCCTTCCAAGTCGATTGTCGGTATGTTTTCCAATTTAAACATTTAACACTAAGAAATTTTCTTTGGCCTTTTTATTTATCAAGAAACTACCTTATGTGTCCAATACTTAGACATGCTTCTATGATCAAGGCAGACACACAATAAATATGACTTTTTGGTATTTGCAAATTATCTTTAAAAGGCAAACGGCAGACACAGTTCTGTATTTACATACAACAGAGTGTCTTAGTTTGCCTTTGATACCACTTGTAATGTCACCTACCTACGGATCTGATCTTGACGCGACACCGTCCAACAAGTGCGCAATCCTCGTTAGGGGTTTAACGGATCGATCACACACACGGAAACCAGAGACTAACACAATGATAGACGTCACGACGAATGACCCGACACGTGTATCTCTCTGAAACGACTCTCTAAAATCTTCACAAGTTCGTAGTGCACTATACGAGCTCTATATGTTAATTTCTGCAAAAGTCTACAATGAAAACAGATTAACTCTTAATTAATGAGGCTGGATTCGAACTAAGCTCAGACAAGTTTGTTTATGCCCAAGCCCACGAACTTGTCCACTATATGTTCGAACTTAGCTTCACTAAGTTGAAACCCTAGCCTTTGAACTTGTCTTTGAACTTATCTTTGAACTTATCTTTGAACTTATGTTTGAACTTAAGTCAACATCAAACACAAACAAGATCAAACATATATATAACTTGTATTTGCAAAGCCTGAACTATTACAAAAGATTATCTATACTTAGACTGCTATCGTCACACAGGGTGCACTAACAAAATACAATAAACCAAATGATTTTTATTAACAATGTGAAGATTACAAAGAGAGAATTTAGGCATTTAATCTCTAGGAACTTTCACACTCTAAAACACACACTTAGGGTGGTGGCTTCTTCAAAACCCTAGAAGAAAAATACTATATATACCTAAACTTAAATTGGGGGTTTGTCCAAACACTCCCGTCAGAGTCTAGGAAATTAAGATTCCCCACAAAGTAAACTATTCTTACTTTCAGATTGAACCTAGACTTTTATTATATTTAATTACACACTATTTTAGGACTAACAATCTCCCCTTTAGTGTATAGTTAAATATTTACAATTAAGTGCAATTACGTTAGCAATACCACGATATTCAGCTTCGGCACTTGAACGGGACACAACATGTTGGCGCTTAGAGGACCAAGAGACAAGATTGTCACCTAGGAAGATGCAGAACCCAGAGGTGGACCGGCGTGTTTCAGGACAACCGGCCCAATCAGCGTCAGTATAACAGACCAAACGATTAACAGTGGATGGGCGAAGAAAAAGACCATGAGTAAGGGTACCCTTCACATAACGAAGAATGCGTTTGAGGGCATTCAGATGTGGTTGGCGAGGATCGTGCATATACAGACATACTTGCTGTACAGCATAAGCGATTTCCGGACGAGTGATCGTGAGGTACTGTAAAGCACCCGCAAGACTTCGATAGAGAGTCGGATCATCGACTGGTTTGCCAGAGGAGGGTAGTTTTGACTTTGTCTCAGCCGGTGAAGAGCAAGGATGACAAGTGTCCATGCCAGCACGAGAAATGATTTCTTGGGCAAAAACTGTCTGAGACAGGAAAAGGCCCGAAGAGGAGCGTATAGCGGAGACCCCTAGAAAGAAGGAGAGAGCGCCAAGGTCAGTCATTTTGAACTCAGACAAAAGACGAGAGATGACATGATTAACCAGAGATTGGGAGGAAGCTGTCAGAATGATATCGTCTACATACAATAGAAGGTAGATTGTATCACGACCATGATGATAAACAAAGAGAGAACTGTCAGATTTACTGGAATGGAAGCCGAGAGAAGTGATGAAGACAGCGAATCGATGAAACCAGGCGCGGGGAGCCTGTTTGAGACCATACAGGGCTTTTCGAAGGCGACAGACATGCTGTGGGAAGGAGGAATGAACATAACCAGGAGGTTGTTTCATATAGACTTCCTCCGATAATTCACCGTTGAGAAAGGCATTTTTAACATCAAGCTGATGAATCGGCCAGTTTAGGGAGATGGCAATGCTTAGGACCATCCTGACAGTGACTGGTTTGACAACAGGGCTGAAAGTTTCGTCATAGTCAAATCCAGGCATTTGAGAAAAACCTTGAGCCACCAGACGGCCCTTGTAACGCTCAAGGCGACCCTGACTATCGAACTTATGGCGATATAGCCAACGGCACCCAACAATGTTGACTTTTGGAGGGGGGGGAACAAGATCCCACGTATGATTGGAGAGAAGAGCAGACATTTCAGCGTCCATGGCTGCCTTCCAATTGGGATCACGAATTGCCTGAGCAGAGGACTTGGGAATTGGGGAAAGAGATTCAACAGCTGACAGATTCAAAATTTGGCGAGGTTTGAGACTGCCAGTACGCGATCGGGTCGTCATGGGATGAGTGGAGGTAGGAGCCGGAGGTGGTGAAGAAGTGACAGCTTCAGGTGGAATTGATTCCGAAGAGCTGTGCGAAGAGTGAGGTTCGACAGACGAATAAGGTGGGTCATTGGCTGTAGGAGCATCACTAGAGGGTATGAGCGAGTCACTTGAGGTGGATTCAGTAGAAGAATTATCTGAGGGAGGGGTGGATGCAATAGGTGCGTTAGTCATCACAGTGGATGTGGTGACGTCGTCAATGAAAGCATCATACGCAGAGGGAGAGGGTGGGGTGTTGAACGAAGGATACGGAAAATGATCTTCATCAAAGATCACATGACGTGAGATAAGAATACGGTGGGTGACCAGGTCATAGCACCGATGACCCCGATGACAAGGGGAAGGCCCGAGGTACACACAAGCAGTAGAGCGACGAGAAAGCTTGTTTGGGGCTGTAGAAGATAGGTTTGGATAGCAGAGGCAACCAAATACACGCAAGTGGGTAAAGACCGGGAACGTGCCGTACAAGATCTCACAGGGAGTTTTGGAGTCCAGAGTAGTAGTGGGAAGAATGTTCAGGAGATGAACCGACATGTTGAGAGCTTCGACCCAGAATTTTGGTGGAAGAGAGGCTTGAAACAGAAGAGTACGGAGCACATTGTTGATTGTGCGAATCGCTCGTTCAGCTTTGCCATTTTGTTGGGACGTGTATGGACAAGAAAAACGAACTTTAATGCCATGGGTTTGAAAAAGCTCAAGTAATTTACTGTTATTGAATTCACGGCCATTATCACACTGAAAAAATTGTATATCTGTTTTAAACTGATTTACAACATAAGCGCGAAAGGTAGTAAATACTTGAAAAACATCAGATTTCACACGTAATGGAAAAACCCATAAAAAATGAGAATAATCATCCAAAAATAGAATATAATATTTAAAACCACTCAAACTGGAAATAGGAGATGTCCACAAATCTGAATGAACCAGTTCAAAAATATGTGAAGTCTTAGTTGTTGACTTTGAAAAAGACAAACGACAATGTTTACCCAATTGACAAGCATGACACGTAGGTAACATTGTATTAGAACAAGAAATAAATTTACGAGAACGTAAAAAATTAAATGTAGAGCTACCCGGATGACCAAGACGACGATGCCATACATCAGGAGAGAAGGAGACCATAGCAGTGGCAGAGGACACAGAAGGCGGAGAAGGTGCAAGGACAGGGTAAAGATCAGCAGTACTGTCAGAGCGATGAAGGAGGCGCCCTGTATCAAGATCCTTTATGGAGAAACCAAAAGGATCAAATTCAATAGAAACCCAGTTATCAAGAGTGAATTTACGCATAGAAATGAGATTCTTAACCATTTGATCAGAAACAAGTACATTTTTCAGTGCCAATTTATTTTGTGATAATGGAAGAAATGTATCTCCGATGTAAGAAACCGGTAGTAAAGCACGATTACCAACCATGATTACTTTTGACTTACCACAAGGTTTAAGAGAAAGTAGATTACCTTGGTTGAATGACATGTGGGAGCTTGCACCAGTATCCATATAGTAGTTGTTATCCTGATGCTGTTGTGGTGGCTGAGCGGACATTGAACTGAAGAGAGCTGCGAGATCTGTGAACTGGGGTGGAGCTGCATTGGCAGGAGAGACTGGAGGAGGCGCAGCATAGAGTGCCGATGGAGTGTGATTCCCGGCATGAGTTGGTGTGGAATACACCGGCTGACAATAGTTACCTCCAAACTGAGAAGCCTGAGATTGCTGATGTAATGCATTCTGAAGAAGCTGAAGCAGTTGATTGTTGAACGCCGGTGGGGCACCTGATTGACCTGTAACAGAAGTAGTGCTGTTAAAAGACCCCCCTCCCGTGTTACCCTTAGATGTAACCCGTCCCGTGTTTCTGTTTCCCCGATTATTTCTATTTTTTCCTTTGCCATTATTATTAGTGCTAGACGAGGAATAAAGGGCAGTGGTAAGGGAAGGTGAAGCTTCAAGGGTAGATTCGGGTTGGTCTTCACGAGACTCATGCAAGAGTAACATGTTTTTGGCTTCAAGAAAAGAGGGAAACGGTTTGGTGTGTGTGATGACATCAATTAAGCTTTGATAGGATGATGGTAAATTCTGTAGAATTTGCAAGACAAGATCCTGATCAGTGATTTTAGTGTCAACATCAGCAAGGGAGTCAGCAATGTCTTTTAAAGTGTGACAGTAATCAGTAATAGAAAGAGCTCCCTTTTTGGTGTTTCGAAAGAGGGTTTGAAGTTGTAGGCTACGGGATAATTTATTGTTCAAGAAATGAGCATCCAAGGCTTCCCAAAGGTCGTGTGCAGTGCAGTTATCTTTTGTGATGAGATTAAGTAAATTTGGTTCACATGTAAAGTAGAACCATGATTTAATGCGAGAATCAATTGCTTCCCAATCCTCATCATCAACACTTGTTGGTTGGGACTTCCCAGTAATATGACCCATGACTTTTGCCCCTTTACATACATCAGTAAAAATACGTCGCCATAGTTTATAGCGAGACCCATCAGTTGTTAATTTGAAACTGAACTGAGGGTAGACATTACCGATAGCAAAAACAAGTTGGGAAGCGGTTGGGTTGTTTGGTGATGGATTATTACCCGTCATGTCTAATAATAATAGTATTCACGAAAAATAAATATAATAATAAAGAAACAAATAAACGGAACGTGCTCACCAAAAAGTAGGCCGAGAAGAGGAGGCTTTTGGTGGCAGCAGTGAAGAAGTGGATGGTGGCAGCGGTGGTGACGGCAGTAAAGGCTGCTGGTCGGAGGAACTAGCAATCGGCAGCAGCAGTTGCGGTACTCGGACGTTTTAATAATAGTGGGACACAACTAGCAATTTTATAATAATCAATGTTGGACTATTATAATAATAGTATTTGATTATTATAATAATGATGCTTGATGGTTACACAAAAAGTAGCAGCATAGTCAAACTCCACAGACCACAGAACTAAAATTCCAAAAAGTAGCAGCGTATGTAGAGCCGATTGTTAAAACCAGAACCACCGCAACACGAGACTCTGCAAATCACCAAGAAACTTTGGATAATCTGAGGGCTGCTGTCAAGACCACCAAGAAGCTTTGTGCGGTAATGAGCAGTTGTCGCCGGCAGGGAGTTGGGGCTGAGATGCAGCAGTCGCCGGCAGGGAGGGCGACCGGCAAGCAGGTCGATGATAGAGCTGTTGATGGCGAAGGCAGCGCAGCCGGATCGGCTAGGGTTTCAGGGCGGCTGGAGCTGTTGGTCGGCGCAGGAGGAGAGCCGAGAAGGGAGAGCAGCAGCGCGGGATCTGTAGGGTTTCAGGGCGGCGGAGCTGTTGGGCGGCGCAGGAGGAGAGCCGAGAAGGGAGCAGCAGGGCAGCAGGGTTTCGCAAGACGGCAGCGGCGTAGGGCAATAGCCGGAGGCGGTGGCGGAAGCGAGCGGCAGTGCCGGCGGCGGTGGTAGGGCGGCGGCCGGAGGTCAGTGGACCGGAAAAAAATAACCCTAATATTTGAGGGTTAGGGTTAGGCTTGATACCATGTAATAATGTGTGGAAACCCGTGAATGGGTGTGTTGTATTCATCTCATATAAATAGATTACATAATTACAATGGAGACCCCTACACTATACATTATTTAACAATCCCAACTTGTTGAATCTGCAGCAGTCTGAGACTTTGTGCCAACAGCATGAGAAATTGTATTGGCAGCATGAGAATTTGTGTTAGCAGCTTCAACCCTGTATGCATCAGCTTCTGCAGTATACTCAACAAAGCTCAGAGAATTTGTTAGTGAATCTAAATCAAACAACCAATCAGGACCAGTGCCTTTGATATTAGCAGTATTTTCATTAAATTCAACATTGGCACTTTCTTCAATTGTTTTAGACACACTGTTGTATACTCTATAGGCTTTGCTTTGAATTGAGTATCCTACAAAGAATCCTTCTTCAGCCTTACTCTCAAACTTCCCTAAGTGAGTCTTAGTGTGAAGGATAGTACATGGGCATCCAAAGGGCTTGAAGAAAGCTATTAGGGGACTTCTGTTATGGAATAACTCATAGGGAGTTTTTCCTTGAGATTGGACAACTTGAACCCTATTTAGAACATAACAGGCTGTATTAACAGCTTCTGCCCAGAAAGTCATTGGCAGATTTGAATCAGCTAGCATTGTTCTAGCAGCCTCAATTAATGTTCTATTCTTTCTTTCAGCTACACCATTTTGCTGTGGTGTTCTTGGTGCACTATATTGTCTAGCAATGCCTTTGGACTCACAGAAACTGTTTAGAATTTGATTTTTAAATTCAGTTCCATTGTCTGATCTTATCACCTTAACTTTGGAATTGGATTGGTTTTCTATCTTAAGGATAAAAGACTTAACTAGCTCAGCAGTTTCATCTTTGGACCTAAGAAAGTAAACCCAAGTAAATCTGGTGAAATCATCAACAATGACTAAACAGTATGCCCTTTTATTCAAACTCAAAACAGATGTTGGACCAAATAGATCCATATGTAACAACTGAAGAACAGATGAGATTGAATTTACTTCTTTGGCCTTATGAGAAGTTTTGTGTTGCTTACCTTTAAGACATGCTACACAATGATCATCACAAATGAACTCCTTTTGTGGTAATCCTCTTACCAGATTCTTTTTAACTAAATCATTCATGGACTTGAAGTTCATGTGACACATCCTTCTATGCCAGAGAGCAGACTCATTTGATGATGCTTTGGATATTAAACAGCTTAAAGTATTTGATTTAGTCAAGAGAGCTGTGTCCAGGCAGTAAACATTGTCCTTTCTTGGTGTTCTAAGTAAAACAAGATTTTCAGGAATTTTGAAATCCTTTGAAAGAACAATGCACTCAGAATCTGTGAACAGAACAATGTTTTGTTTGTCACAGATTTGAGAGACACTCAATAGATTGTACTTAAGCTGTTCAACATACAGAACATCATGGAATGTCATGTTGCCTGCATTAACAGTACCTTTACCTGTAACCTTTCCTCCTTTTGAGTTGCCTCCAAATGCAACAAAACCTCCATCAAAACCTTTGAAATTTGACAAGCATTCAGAATTGCCTGTCATGTGCCTAGAGCATCCACTGTCCAGATGCCATCTTGTTCTATGAGGAGACCTGTGGTTGCCCTGCACAAATAACAGCTTAGTTAGTAGTGGAGTAAACCCAAACCAAATTGGTTTTGGGTTGGCCTTGTACATTGACATAACTAAAAACTGTTTTTGACTTCTTATATTTGGTGAGATCTACTGATGGAGTCTTTGGAGAGTATTTAGTGATAATATGAGGTATCCAACTATTTTGATCATCTTTTCTTCTGACAGTCTCAGATGATTCACTAGCAGCTCCAGTTTGATGCCCAGCAGCTTGAGCTGTGTTTGTAGTGCTAACAGTTTCAGTTTTTGCACTAACAGCATCAGATTTTGACTTAGCAGTCTGATCTTTTGCATTAGCAGTTTGAGCAACAGATTTGTCCTTGACACACCATATTTGTTTAAAACTTGATTTAGGCTTTGCCAAAACTTGTTTTTGATGTGTGGACTGTTTTTTATTAACTTTTGAGAATCTGTGATCAACTGTTTTCTTTGGAGCTGCTGTGGAAGGTTTCACTTTTGAGTGCTTTGCCTGATTAGGATTTGATTTTGTGTGATGCACAGTCTGTTTTGCAACAGCTGGTTTGTAAAAATAATCCTTGGCTAAGTGATTCTTCCTTCCACAGTGAAAGCATCTTTTGACAGTTTGAATTGGAACACCAGACTTTTCTGTCAATTTCTGGTTCTTGTTTCTCTGGTTTCCTCTTACCTGCTGTTGTTTAGGAAACTTTTGAATACCATGCTTTTGGCATGTGCAGATAGAAACAGTTTTACCTCTTTTAGTTCCTTTGGATGAAGATGCAGTGTTACAGTTAGAATGTACAGAAACTTGTGGAGTAGCATTGCATACACTCATCTTCTCTTTTCCTTTCTTACTGGGAACTTGGACTTCTATGGGTGCACTCTTTGTGTCACAGTCTCTATTTTGACTCTTATCTTCTTTTAATTCAGGATTGTTATCAAGAATAGGATCTACAATAGTCATAGACTCATCTAGTGGTTCATTGACGAGTCTATCAGCAACTTCACTCATTGGATGAATGTACTTGTTGTTGTATGGAGGTGGAGTAGCTCTGTATCCTATTCCTTCTTTGGGATTGACCTGAGATTTCACTCTATCTTTGAATTGAACTTCCATTAGATGTTCTAGCTTTTGATTTGCTAACTTGAAGTTTCCTAGATCTATGTTAACAGATTCTAGTTTCTTATTAGCCTCTAACACCTTCTGTTCAGTCTCTTCTACCTTTTTATTCAGAGATTCTATTTTCTTATTGAGTTCCTTTTTCTCCCATTCATGATAGGTTCTATCATACCCCATTTGAATCTCATTATCCTTATAATCATTGATCTGTTTTTCCAGATCTTCTATGGCTTGCATATATTCATATCTCCTTTCTTCCATCTTAGCTAGAGTTTTGCACATGCTCTCATTATGATCTCTGTACTTTTTAACCATATTTTTGCATGATTGAGAGCAGAGTTTAGAATTTACCTCAGATGGTAGTTCAGTGGAGGAGACATTTGATGTTTCTGCCATAAGTGCTTGATTTTGAAATTCTTCCTCTGTCTGATCACTCCAGTCAAACACATTGTCTTCTTGAGAGACAAGTGCTGTTGATGAGGACGCTTGGATGGGCTGTGAAGTCCTTGATGGCTGTTGACCTTGAGATCTACATTCTCTGGCAAAGTGACCAAGCTTATGGCATTTATAGCATTCCACTTTTGATTTATCAAAAGATGGTTTGCCTTCTGTCTTGGCTTGAAAGTTGGCCCTACCAGTTCTTTTCAGAAATCTTTTGGCTCTCATGGTCAGCATTGCATGTTGCCACTTTAAATCCATCTCTTCAAGATCATCTGGATGAATTTGTTCCAAGTCTTCAACATTTAGAGCAAATAATCCATCATTGGCAACAAAAGCCTCATAGTGAGTTTCAGCAGAATTGCCATCACCACCTGAAAAAGAATCACAGTTATTAGATTTTTCAGAAGACAGAAGAGCAGTGTTGTGATTATAAGAAAAGGATTTCTTTTTAGCATCAATCTCAGTCTCAAACACTCTTAAACTGTTATATAGATCATCAAATTCTATCTCATCAAGTGTGTCTTTTGTTCTCCACTGTGCAGCATAGGCTGTCCATTCTTCTCCAAGAGATCTGAGAAACTTTCTGTTGACTTCATCTTGATCCAGATTGACTTTTGCACTTTCCAGTTCACTTATCAGTTTGTTGAACCTGTCAAAGATTTGAGTGAGGTTTTCATTCTTGCCACCAGAAAAGTTTTCATACTGCTGTTTCAAGAGGTCTTTTTGATTTCTCTTGGTACTGGCATTACCAGCAAACCTCTTCTCTAAGGCATTCCAAAGAGAGTGAGCAGTATAAAACTTTTTGAACTGATGTTGATAAGCATTAGAAATGGCTATTTGTAATAGTGTGAGTGCTTTCACTTCATTCATTCTAGCCTTCCTTTCAAGTTCAGTTTTTGGAGGAGTTTTGACTGGTTTTCCCTCAGCATCAAGTTCTGGATCAACTACAGGAGGGAATTCAACAGCTTCCCATATGGCATAATCAATGAATTGAATATGCTGTTGAATCCTGAGTTTCCACATCTCAAACTCAGTGGGCTTGAGCATAGGCACTTTGAGTCCTTGCCCAGATCCACTGCTGCTATTTTCAAATTCCATTGTAAAAGATATAAAAATTTTGAAGAAAGTTTTCGACTTTGAAAAACAAAGAACGACCTGTGGCTCTGATACCACTTGACAGGATCTAAAATATGAATAACCAAGATTAACTGATTTGAAATTTATCAGAGTATAAATCAATAATCTTGCTTTGAATCAAAGTTTAATTAAGAAGTTTGCGGAATAACACTTAATTATTTTAACAAAAACTTTCAGAAACAATGAAGCATAAAACATAAGAAGTAATCAAGACTGTTTGTATTGCTGAATTCAATGATTACAATCACCTCTAATCTGTTTTGATTAGACGAAGAACACAGACTGTTCTTAGGGTTTTACAACCTTAGAGGCTTATGAAAACTTAATCAACAAAGCAATTACAGACTCAAAATATGCAGAAAACTTCTATATACTTCTATACAATAGAATGACCTATTCTCTGTATTTATATTGCTTTTTGGACTTTTTTCCTTGAAGGACTATGACTTCTCTGATAGTAGATATGCTGGAATCTTCATGTAGATATCGTTTCCTGAAAATCAGCACTTTCTGTTTATGAAACTGTTGAGCAGCTTGAATCTCTTGACAGCATGAACTGAGCAGCTTGAGTTGTTTTACTCTGGCAGCTTGAACTTTTACACTGGCAGCTCGAGTTTCTTCAACTAGCAGCATGAACTTTGTATTTGCATGACAAATCTACTAACAGTCTGAGAAGTCTAACTAACAGCTTGAATGTACTTAAACTATTTCCCAACACTGAACTTTGAAGTATATCATTGATCTTCTTTTGATGACTCTCCCCTTAAATCTTTCACATCGGTGGCTCTCCCCTTGCATTTAGTAGGCTTTTCTCCCGTTAAAAACTTCAGCATACTTTGCAACTCTTTTCAAAACATTCTCCCCTTCATGATGATCATGAGAATTATGTTCATCATGTAATCCCTTTAGCTCTCCCCTTCAAATGAATAACCTCATTGTGTCTTCAAATCTTCTTCTTTGTCGAAGTAGATGATTATAGACTCCAAAAGAAAATATTACATTTCAGAACACTACAGACACAGAAAGACTTATCTCTCTCACGTTACAAACTAAATAAGTATTCTCCCCCTAAATAAGAAAATATAAACATTTACATCATAAAATCCACTCTCCCCTTCAAAACAATAACAATCTCTTTATCTCGTTCACACAATATCCAATACCAAAAATGGAACATACTGTGAAATTCATGGGTTTTCAACCCGAACAATTATAAGTTAAATGAAATCATTTGAAACTAAAATGTTGTTCCATAGGAGTTCTGTTTGCGCAATAGACTAAGTCTATGTGACCTACGTTCAGCACTGGCGTGACATTATAAATGGTAGGATTTCCAAATAATCATCATGAAATCCTTCATCATGAAAGAATCACTCATATTTGTTTCAGCTTTGACTCGGTAGACAAGTTGTATCAATTAAAGTCGGAGACCGGAGAGGATGTCTTCTTTGTTTCAATATCAACAATATCCAAATGATATGTCGATAGAGTATGTGATATAACTCCGTGTGAATTAAAACATAAGTCTTTTAAGAGGTGACTGAGTAGCTAGGGGGTTTAGAGCATGCGTCACTGGGTTTATGACGTCTTGTTCAATACCTACTCCAACTCATGGAATTTGGTAGCAGATGTAGGAAACCCAGCAGACTGACACGTTGTCGGTAGGCTTTTTCTTTTACTTTTAATCCTTTCTCACCGCTCAGCTCTCGTCATTTTTCAATTGTACTCCCTCCGGCTCAGTTTCAAAATACAATGATAGTCAGAAAGCGTAGCATTGTAAGCTCATGACGCACCCCCATCTCCTTCCGATAACCCCTCTCATTTGCATTTTATCTAGCTCGACCCTATTAGTACCCCATGGTAACTAACACTCCTTAACTAATTGACCTGAGAACCCTTACTCACACAAACTAATATAATTTTCTCCTTGGGTAAGTCTTCTGGCTCTGGTTTAGACCATAGGAGCGATATATATATATATATATATATATATATATATATATATATATATATATATATATATATATATATATATATATATATATATATATATATATATATGACTAATCACAGACAATGGTGCATCATCGGTGACAGAATGATATTTTGAAAGATATTGCAGTTAAATTCATGGGGTATTTCAGAAGATGGATGAGCGTTGAATGAAATATCTTGGGAAGTTTGAGAGACTGTATGAGTGAAATTTAATAGGAAGTCTGATATTAGATTTGGAAATGAATCAGACTATCATGAAAGAATTAGCTTGTATGGGAGAAACTTGATGTATGAGAGAATCATAATATGTGGGAGAAATCATAAAATTTGAAAGAATCTCAGGAGGAATGAGATCAAGATCATTATGAAGATTAGATCGATTAATCTTGGTTGGAAATTTATTCAGTCAGAGAATCAGATTATTCTAACAAAACCTTTTAAAGTGTGCATTAGAGTATTCAGAATGCTTACACACTTTTCGTTAGATGTCATCTTCAAAGCGCATCTGAAACTCCCCCTGCAAATAAGAACAGTATCAGTGAAACATAAAATGTTATGAGTGAATTTCAAGAATGTAACTCAAACTCAAACTGATAAGCATAAAAAGTAGAGAAAATTCCAGATAAGTCGCAGAATCACGGGTTCTAAACTGGGTGTTTAGAAACCATCTAAACATGAAAGATCGGGTTCTGATCTGTCATGATGCAGAAGCCATTGCTTTGAAGTACGGGTTCCACTCGGAAGTAAGTAGAAGCCAGTTCTTTGAAGATCGGATCCTGAACTGAGCGATCAGAAGCCTTTACATTGAAGTCCGGGTTCCAGTCTGAAGTGATCTGAAAACCATCTACATAAAATTAAACCACTTTTGGTACCCATCGAAAGATGGGTCCTTTCTTGTTAGATTTAGGATTTCCATCGTCATGTAACACAACAGTAGGAATCCGTTTATCATTCGACACAGGTTTAGATGCAGAACCTTTTTGCACCCATTTGTATATGGGTCAAGCTGATTTTGAAACAACCTTAGGTAATGGAACAACCTTTGGCTTGGGTGACTTTGGAAATGCCTTAGGCTTGGCCTTTGGCGATGGTTTTTCCAAATTGTCAGGCGGTGATGAGGCATGCACTTTTGTTTTCTTAGATTGGCGGCGTTTCCGTTTTTCAGGATAAGGTACAAACTTAGTCATTTCAGGAACAGCACGCCGAAAGCTTTTTGGACATAATTGAAACAGATTGCAAAAAGAGTATTTCAAAGGATTACTAGCAACATCCTTTCCAGACACACTAGCACTACTATCGATTTTCACAAAAGATTCAGGCATGACTGCCTTTTTCACAAAGAAACTTTGAAAATCAAGAGGTGTTATTTTAGGAATCCTTTTTGCATTATCTGTAGGAACAAAACAATGAGAGTTCGTATGTTTGGAAGACTTAGACTTTGAAAAATTTTCTTTTCCTTGGTGAGTGGGTTTCTTGGAAGACTTAGATTGACTCCGAGTCTTCTTTGAAACCTCAGCTTTGGAAGATTTGGAGCACTCACCTTTACAACTGACAGAAGAAACTTCAACCTTGGCCTTACCTTTTGCAGATGATGTGAGATGGACTTTTGTAGGATGAGAAACCTTTGAATCTTTTAAATGAGAATTTAACCTTTCTGAAACTGTGTCAAGCTTTTCTTTGTAGATGGTTAATTCTACATTTTGTTCAAAACTTTGTCTGACCAATTTTTCCTCGCTCTTGAGAAGAGCTTCTTGATAACCAAGAGCTTTCTTTCGACCTGTCTTTAATTCCTTTTCTAAAACATTTATTTTCTGTTGAAGAACTTTTGTAGGAATGTAAAGGTGAGGGATTGGTTTTACAGGTTCAGCTTTCATTTCAGCTTCTGAATAACTAGACAAGAAGTCTTCCTCTAGAGTAGGTACTCTATAGGAATAACTCTCGTTTAGCTCATCATATTTGAAAGACATTTCTTTTTCTTTGTTTTCAATTTGTTTCTCATCCTCTTGGGTTAAAATTTCTTTCGATGATTGATAAACGAAAGATTTCAACCCAGCACCCATATATCTCATGTCATAAAAAATAGGTAAAACTTTTTGAACCTTTTCCAAGTACTTAGGATTTTTAAAACTAATTCCTTGTTTGGAATGATAAAACCTAGTCTCTTTGGGTTGGTTTAAATGAATAGTTTGTTCAGTTTGACCCCGTTTTAGAAATTCATCATATAGGGTCTTTATGCGAGAGTACAAACCTATTCTTTCTTTTTCTATCATTTTGTACTTTTCCAAACTGTCTATGTTTTCCATGCTTACAGACTCTAAGCGTTTTGAAAGAACAGATATTTCTGATTTTAAAGAGTTCTTTTCATCAGTGAGTTTATCCATACAAGATTCAAGGTATTTATTCTTATCCTCAACATCTACCTTTTCAATCAACATCTTCTTTATCACCTCATGGTTGTTTAGCCATTTCTTTTTATACACAGCGGATTGTTCTTTTTCAGCAATCAATTCATTCTTTAATTCATGTAGTTGTGCATGCAGTTCATCAAATTCATCACTAGATTTAAAATCAGATAAGGATTGTATAACAAATAAATCAGACGAAGATGAAGAACTTTGGACCTGTTTGGAGTGGTTCATGAGACAGACTGGAGATATATCAACTTTCTCCTCCTCGACAGTCATCTCATGTGTGGAAAATCCTTGAGTCATGATTGTTGAGTGCAAAAGGTGGATCTTCTAGATTGGAAACTGGAAAAACTCAGAAACTTTACAAGTTCGGATGTATACGAGGTCGGTAATTCGGTGAAACATGGATCAGAAATGGGTTTTTGACGTTGAAATTTCAGCTTTTCTGTAGAAAAATGCCCGTAACTTTTTCTGGAGTGGAATTAGGCCTCAAAAATTGAACAAAACAACTTTTCCTATTTTAAAGATTGTAGATATTGTTTCTAGCTTTGTTTCGGCGTATGGTAGGCCGTCTAACGATGTTCCAGTTAAAAGTTATGGCCTCTGGAAGCACTGAATGTCAAAAGTTTGGATAGACCCGGACCCGGAATTTGGATGATCCGAATTCGGATGGTCAGAATTCGGATGGGTCCGAATTTCGGAATGGCCGTAGATCTCGTTTCAAGCTTCGTTTTGACGTATTGTAGGCCGTCTAACGATGTTTCAGTCAAAAGTTATGGCCTCTGGAAGCACTGAATGTCAAAAGTTTGGATAGACCCGGACCCGAAATTTGGATGATCCGAATTCGGATGGTCAGAATTCGGATGATCTGAATTCGGATGGGTCCGTTTCAAGCTTCATTTTGACGTATTGTAGGCCTTCTAACGATGTTCCAGTCAAAAGTTATGCCCTCTGGAAGCACTGAACCGAGAATAACACTTAAGAAATTACAGATTAACAATTTCAACGATTAAACAAGAAAAACTTGTAATTATTGAACAAGAAATGCTCGAAATCAGTACAAGATTAATTGCTTATAATTATGGAATAGAAAACTAAACAAAAACAGAATATTAACATAGAATTAAGAGCAAAACCTTTGATTTTTGCGAACAACACGAAGAAAAATTAGATTTAAAAAATGCAATTACTCCTTGGATACTTCAAGTTAGATCATGAAAATTTCCGGAACAAATTATCTAACATATAAGATCATTCATGCAAAATTTCAGATCATTTCAACAAGTAGATCACTCAAATCAAAAATATAATCACAAAAACGTAACCGAAAATGACCAGAATAGTAAAATTGTGATTACTCCCTCGATAGTTGGACTTAGCCTCTGAAATTTTGACAGCTGGCATATACTCGCACAACATATCCAAAAATCAGCTTAAACGGACATCGTATGAATTTTTGGTGATTTTTTGAAGTTTCAGCCCAATTTCATGACGTTTTTTTGTGAAGAACACGAACAAATCTGAGATTTCAAGTTTAAATCCAATCTTTTTACTCTAATACCAATTGACAACTTTGATTCCCAGTATATTTTGCACTCAAACACAATAATCAAACGATTCGTATTAAGAATATGAATATTACAAGAGAGAATTTTGACACTCAATCTCTAGACTCTAGGAACTTTCACACACTCAAAACACACACTCTACGTGGAGGCTAGATGGAGGCTCCTTTGTGTCTTTTCTCAAACCCTAGGAGAACAATATCATTTATACATAAACTTACTTTGGGGGTTTGTCCAAACACTCCCCTTAAAGTCTTGGAAATTAAGATTTCCCCCAAAGTAAACTATGTCTAATTATAAATTGAACCTAGACTTTTATTATATTTAATTATACACTATTTTAGGGCTAACAAGTATATATATTTTTTGTTTTCTATATACATTAGTTTCTTTTTTTTACAAGTTTGCTTTCGTTTCATAATTACTTTTTTTTCTAGTTTACTTTATAAATTTTTATATTTAATCTAGTATTTGAATTATAACTTGTTATCCATTGTTATTAGTTGTCTATATTTTATGTTAACAATAAGATCATATATTTTGTCTATATATATATATATATATATATATATATATATATATATATATATATATATATATATATATATATATATATATATATATATATATATATATATATATATATATAGGGGTGAGTTCAATGGAAAATCACTATGCACCTGAAAACTATGGAAACCTACGCAAACCGTTCGATTTGGTGCATTTCATGAAAAACGCGGTGGCATGATCGTAAATAAGTTGATGCATCAAGCGTGATTTTGATGCATCACGCGGGGAATTTGATGCATTTGTGGTGATGCAGTGCGGTTTTCACAAGTTTTCAGGTGCATGGTGGTTTTCCATTGAACCTCTCTCTCTCTCTCTCTCTCTCTCTCTCTCTATATATATATATATATATATATATATATATATATATATATATATATATATATATATTATCATAATATTTAGAGTCTGTATTATATCCCACATAGTAATTATATATAATTTGTTTACCCAATTAAGTTAATTCTTAATATTATATTCCACATAGTAATTATATATAATTTATTTTGTAAAACCTTTACCATATAATTTTTTGCTCTTAAAACAAATTAATATTAACAATATAATTACTGTGAAACTTTGGTTTGTTTAAAAACACTGACTTCTTTACTAATGAAAATAACCCTATGATTATTTAAAAAAAATTAATTTACTAATAATATACAAATTTCATCCGGTAATTTTAATACTAAAATATTTTCTCGTTACTAATTATTAAACAAATTTTTATAAAACCTGACTCTAATTATATAGGATTATATATATATATATATATATATATATATATATATATATATATATATATATATATATATATATATATATATATATATATATATATATATAGGATTGGGTTCACATGAGAACCCCTCATTACCGTGAGAACGTGAGAACCACTCTAAAAATTGTGCATCCACTGTATAAAATTGTGCATTTGATACTAAAATTAAATGTTTTCGATATATTTATGCATTTCATGTAAAAATTTACGCATCTCATGCTATAATTTATCCATTTTATGTATGAGTTGTGCATTTAAGAAAATTTGTGCATTTGATGTTCAAATTTGTGCATTTAGTTTATAATTTAATGAATTTAAGTTTTGAATGTAATTTTAGTGTTAAATTATGATATTTATTAATATTTAAGACTAATAATGATTTTAAGTAAAACTTTTGATTTTAAAATTTGTGCATTTGATGTACAAATTTGTGCATTTTGGAGTGGTTCTCACGTTCTCACGGTAACAAGGGTTCTTACCGGAACCCAACCCTCTATATATATATATATATATATAATATCTTATTGTTAACACAAAATATACAAAACTAATAATATTGGATAACAAGTTATAATTTAAATACTAGATTAAATATAAAAGTTAAAAATAAGTAAACTGGTAAAAACAATAATTATAAAACGAAAGTAAACTCTAGAAAAAAATAGAAATTAACTAATGTATAAAGAAAACAAAAGATATATACTAAATTAAAAAAAAACGCAATACAACTACAAATTTGAAAACAAAAGAAAAAGAAAAAGAAAAAAACGAACATAATATATAATGAGTTAAATGTATATAGAAAACTGGAGGGAAATAATATAAGAATATATAATAAGACGATACGATTTGATTACAAATGAGCAAAAATATAATACAATTTTTTATTGTTAATGTTATTTATTTTCACTGTGAAGAATTTACATAGTAAAGTTTACAAAAAATAAACTAGATAAAATTATTTAAAGGAATATGATATTTTAATTTAAGTTGGATAAATATGATATTTTGAAGTTTAGTTGAAAGAAGAAATAAGTAAGGTATAATGGTCATTAATTAATAATCAATATTAATTATGAGTTTTAAATGTTCTAAAAATAATTAAATTAGTGAATTTGGGTATATATGATATTAATGAATTTTAAAAGGGATATATGTGATATTAGTTATTAGAATTGGATATATATGATATTATGATGTTTAAGAGGGATATATACGATATTAAAATTTTAAGTTGGGTATATATGAAATTCTCCCATTAAAATAAGTCATGTTTGGTAATGACCTATCTAATTCAGGGGAAAAATCGGTTAGTCATATCATTAAGTTACAAATCCATTATGTTCCCCATCAAGTCTTTACATTTTCCAATATTACCCTTCTTTTCTATTTCCCAATAAAAATCCAAAAACACCAGTACACCACTGCTTCATACCTACTGTCTTCATGCTTCAACATCAATCGCTTCATGCTTATGCTTCAGCTTCAATCGCTTCATGCTTCAACCTCACCGGTGCCATTCCTCTCGCCGATAACTCTCCTCTCACCGGCAATCGATTCTCTCACCGGTGCAATTCCTCTCGCCGGTAATCTCCCTCCCTCCGGCAACCAATCGTCTCACCGGTGGTGTGATCTTGTCATCGACGCTCTCCCTTTAGCCGACAATTTGATCGTCACTACAAGAAAAATTGGTTATAGTGAGGACAAAAGTCCTCTCCATAAGTCAAAATGTCCTCACCAAAGCTCTGCGGTGAGGACATGTCCTCACTCTAGTTTCCCCACTAAAGCACCGTCCCTATATATCTATGGTGAGGACAAAATTGGGCTATAGTGAGGACGGTAAACTGATACAAAATAAATGAAAAAGAAATTAATATTAGGTATAGTGAGGATATGTCCTCACTATTGGGTATTACATTAATCAGTACATAATTCGATATAGTGAGGACATATCCTTACCTTAAGTAATTATATTCTGGTTAATAAAATAAGCTATAGTGAGGACACGTCCTTACTTTAGTTATTTATATTTTAATTAATAAAATCAGTTATGGTGAGGACATGTCTTAACTGTAAGTATTTATATTGCAATTAATATAATTATCTATTGTGAAGACATATTATTCATAGTGAGGACATGTCCTCACGCCAGCCCAACATTTTTTTGCCAGCAAATTGCTGTTTTTGCTGTTTTCCACCCATTTTCTAGGCTATTAATACCTGTTTTATACATTTTCTAAAATCCAAACAACAAGATCATTTAACATAACACTACCACCATAAAACAATATCATTTAACATAACATTACCACGATAAGGCAAGTATCAAAACAATATCATTCAACCAACATCAAAACAATATCATTTACCCAAAATCGTTCCATACTAATAAAACGAGTATCAAAACAATATCATTTACCCAACATCTTCACCGTGATCTTCCTCATCTTCATCCGAAAACTCAATTTCGATATTATTGGCTTTCAAACCTTGTAGAAGGCCCTCCAATTTAGCTTCCACTTTCGAATGTCTAATTGAAGATTCTGAAGCTTGTTTCGCCAACAACGCATCAACCTCGGCTTGGGTGTAAGAAGTTTCCCCAGCGGACTTAGATCGTTCAAGTAAGACATTTGATGAAGAATTGGCACGGCGAACAATTTGCCCACGTCCCCGATTGTGCCAGCGACGTGTACCCAACACTTGTTCGATGATTTTCTCTTCAGTCAATGGGTTGGGAACATCAGTTGAGCACTTTTCAATGCTACCATCTTTTCCTATATAGTTACAAAACAATAATAATCAATATGAGTATGTTTTATTTAGTTTCATACATTAAGTAAAAAAAAATACTTACATATTGCTGATGAGAAACACTACCAACAACAAATGTCCCATTTTTCGTATGATTTGTACGAAATGTTTCAATCAGACTTGGATATACACCATCAATTTGACGCTGAAAACACATAAAATAAATTGAATATATATACTAAATAGGTTAAATAACACATCAAAATGGGTCGCTTAATAAATAAGTAATAAATGGGTTGTAGTATAGAAATAAAACGAATTACCCGTTCATATCGTGTCTCAACATACGCCTTGCTACCATGGTAACTCGGGTATGGTTGCATAGCTCGATTAACAGAATTCACATGTGCTCTATGAACATTGTCTTCCTTCATGTAATAATCAACAAGTTCATTCCAACTTTGAAGAGTCATGTCGGGTGGTGGTTGTTGGCGGAGTGCTTCTACATAATCGTGGCCCCCTCTCTTCGTGAAATGACGTTCCTTGAATTTATTTTTGCTGCTCGAATAAAGCTTTGCACAAAGCGTTGAAACCCCGTTCACGACATTTGTAGCCATTGTTGGGCTACCATCTAGATGAGGTCTCATATCGAAATATGTCTGCACATTATAAGAAATAGTTAAGCAATGTAGTATATATTTTACAGTTTCAATATATTAAAAAAATTCAACCTCAATTTGGGGCCAAATGGCAGTCTTGTGCTCCAAAGGGACTTTCTCCCAAGATTCAAAAGTAAACGGAATGTGCTTCCTCAAAGTAACCCCGAGCAAGCTTTTAAAATCTTTTGCTAAAGAACCAACCGGTCGATAGGTCTTTTGGTCTAATACGTCAAAACAGATGGGCAATGGCTGACCATTGTTATTTTCAAACATCTTATTAAGCTTGAAATTTTTAGTTTTTCCACGTTTTCTCTTCACGCCTACAAATTCAAGGAAACAAATTAAATTATAGAGGTAACAAAAAGTTAAGTTAACAAAATATTCAAGAATTTTTTACTGCTAGTTGCGCAACCCGAAACTGGCTGCCATCCTCATTCGATGGTTGTGAGCCTTTTTACGGAGATTGGCGGTGGTTAAGGAAATAATAAATTACGGTGTGGGGAAGTACTAAATTATGGTGGGTGAAGAATGAATGACCTAATTGCTTTTTTGATCCATTTATTTTTTTCTTTGTTTATTTTGTTTAAAATTTCATGTCAACATTTAAATTGCAAAATAATAATAAAATCAGTCTTACATTAAAGATTGCATAAATGTACATTAAAAGGTGTATAGAGTCAATTATAAATTGTAATGAATAAGATATATATTGCTACAATAAGAAAAAAATTGATAGTAAATTGTTATTTTATACAATAAACCCAAATTAATAATTAAGAAATTCTATGGTGGGAAGTTTTTGGGATCGAAATTTAAATTTTAAAATCATATAGTGAGTACATGTTCTCACAAAAAATAGACCCAAGATTTTTTAAATTTATGAAGGAATTCGATTTAGTTTTGAGGGAAATGTGAAATTTTATTGTGAGGATATTTCCTCTCGAAACCTTATGTCAAATAAAAAATTCAACAATTGAAGTGTTTTAATTTTTGTGTGAAAATAATAACAAAAAATTTAACTTAAAATATCATATAGTGTCTACATGTCCTCACCAAAAATAGGCCCGGTATTTTTTTAAATTTGGTGATACTTTGATTTAGTTTTGATATAAAATATGAAAAGATTATGGTGAGTACATATCATCTTCAAATCTTCGGTCAAAAAGAAAAGTCAACATCTTAAAATGTTATAGTTTTGGTATGTAAAAATAAAAACAAAAATCTAAAATAAAATATCATTTAGTGAGGACATGTCCTCCCTACAATAAACTCAATATTTTTTAATTTTAATGGTAATTTGATTTATTTTTAACAGAATTATAAAACACTTATGGTGAGAACATGTCATTTCCAAACATTGGCTGAAAAAATAAATAAACAAATTAAATGTTAAAAATTTTGATGCGGAAAGAAAAACTAAAAATCTCAATTAAAATATCATATAGTGAGGACATGTCCTCTCCAAATCTTGGGTCAAAAAAAAGTCAATAAGTTGAAATATTTTAATTTCGATGTAAAAAGAAATCAGAATTCAAAACTAAATTATCTATTTTGAGGATATGTCCTCACAGTATGCGAAGTCAAATATAATAGTCAAAGATATCTCATAATTTTGTCTTTTAGTGAGTTATGGTGAGGACAAGTATTAGTCACAATAGGGTGCTTTTCTTGTAGTGCGTCGACTTTCATCAGTTTTTTTTCTTTTATCTTTTGTTTTGTTCTTCTACCAGTGAATTACATCTTTGGTGAGTTTTCATACCAAGCTTGAATCTTTATGTTACGTTCTTCTACCAGTAACATTACATTTTTACTTGCAAAGATTTCTTTGTGTATAAATGAGGCTAGTTTGGGGGTTCTTTTATTCTCAGCAACACTTTTTAAGAATCTTGGATGGTTAGGTGAAGTTGAAGTATTTGTACTGCAATATAGTTTCTTATGGTTGGTCTTCTAATAGTTGTTTTGGATTGATAAATGGTGGTTTCTTTTAGGGGTGTATATATATATATATATATATATATATATATATATATATATATATATATATATATATATATATATATATATATATATATATATATATATATATATATATATATATATATATATATATATATATATATAGGGTGGGGATAAAATGAGGACCGTGCTTAAAATGAGGACGGTAAGAACCAATGAAATTGCTAGAATTTGTGAATCAACCAATAGAATGCAAGGTGACAATTTTGTAATTAAATAGACTTGTGTACAACATGGACAATCCTTCAAGGGTAAAATAGTCATTTGTGCACTTTCCTATTTTCAACAAATATATGCATTTAATGAGGTGGATTCCGTTTATTTAAAACAATTTGGGGGTGTGGGCGATTCACGACAGAGAAGAAACCAAAACCGAGGAGGTGTGCGATTCACGACCGAGAAGAAAACCAAAACCGAGGAGGTGGGCGATTCACGACGGAGAAGAAAACCAAAACCGAGGAGGTGGGCGATTCACCATGGAGAAGAAAACCGAAGGCTGGTGGTTCACGGTGACAGACAATGAGGATGTGGGTTTCTAAAGGCGGGTGGTTCATGGCTGGTGTTTAACGGCTGCAAGTTGCATTCTACGAATAGTTGATTCACGGTGGAGATGAGTGGTTCATGGCGACGGATAATAAGGATGTAGGCTTCTTAAGGCTGGTGGTTAACTGCAAGGTGCATGGTGAGTGATGAGTCTGCCTGGTAGTTAACGACAAGTTGCACGGTTCACGGCTGGTTGATTCATGGCAAGATGCACACTACGAACTTTGATTCACAACGAAGGCGAGTGACGAGTGGTTCACAGTGAGTGACGAGTCCAATAAGTGGTTCACAGCGGTACAGTTTGATAGAGTCAAAGTGGTTCACATGATTGAAAGTTTGTGAACCCTCCAAATGTTCACAACCGAGATTACAATATATTAAGAAAGTGAATATGAACATGATTGAAATTTTGTGAACCCTCCAATGTTCACAGTCGAGATTACAATATATTAAGAAAGTGAATATAGATGTTGATATATTAATATTTGAAATTCAAATTGATATATGTTGACCGAGCTTTGTATTGAAAGCTTTCAATTGGATTTAAATTTTGAGATTGATATATAAGTTTTTTAAAATAAAAAAATTCATTTTATTTAAAAATAATAATGAACATAATCATGTTACCATATATAATAGTCAATTAAATGTCCATAATGCCCTTCAAGGAGAGAGAAGAATATTGCTATGTGGCGATTTTTCATTGGTTCTTACCGTCCTCATTTTAAGCACGGTCCTCATTTGATCCACTCCCACTATATATATACATATACATATACATATATATATATATATATATATATATATATATATATATATATATACACACACACACACACACACACACATCACCTGAAGGTACCACTCTTAAAATTATTTTTTTTTCATAAAAATGTTTTAATTAACATTACACATATGATATATAAATTTCACGCAGATTCGAACATTCTAAGGGCATGAAAACACACATCACATAAATACACGTTGACATTTATTCAAAAGTATGTAATTGTACGTTCACATCATTTTTTAGGAGCTAGGAATGTAATGTATGTAAAATTTACATATTATCTTCGTAATGTTAATTAAAACATGTTTATGCAAAAACATTTCTAAAAAAGTTTTTTAAAGTTGGTACCTTCTGGTGCGGTGCATAATGTGTCTGTATATAAATATATAATATGGTTCGAGAGAGTACCACTAATCATGCAGCGCACCAGAAAGTACCAACTTTAACAAAACTTTTTTTGAAATTTTTTTCATAAACATGTTTTAATTAATATTATGAAGATAATATGTAAATTCCACATACATTCACATGTTCTAGCTCCTAAAAGTAATGTGAACGTACACTTATATAATTTTGATTATATGTGAATGTGTATTTATGTGATGCATGATTTCATGCACTTAGAGTGTTCGAATTTGCATGAAATTTATATATCATCTGTGTAATATTAATTAAAACACATGTTCATGAAATTTTTTTCAACAAATTACTTTTAAGAGTGGTAGCTTCTGGTGCGCTGCATAATGAGTGGTACTCACTTGAACATATATATATATATATATATATATATATATATATATATATATATATATATATATATATATATATATATATATATATATATATATATATATAGGGTGAGGATAAAATGAGGACCGTGCTTAAAATGAGAACGGTAAGAACCAATGAAATCGCTGGAATTTGTGAACCAACCAATAAGATTCAAGGTGGCAATTTTGTAATTAAGTAGACTTTTATACCCATTTTAAATCATGTAGAGGGTATTATGGTCATTTGTGCACCATTTTAATTTTGGCAAATATATATTATTAATTAAGATGTAAACAGAAGCATTCACGGTTTATCAGTCACGGTTTTAGGGGGTTTGGCACTGGTGGTTCACGGCGGGTAGGGTATCGACGATTCACGGCGGCTAGGGTATTAGCGATTCACGGCGACCTTTGTGCTTTTGGGGTTGAAGGCAGCATCGTAGGTTCACGGTGGCACTGACTTTGGGCTTTTCACGGCTGAGGTGGTTCTTTTGGGGTTCAAGACAGCACCGGTGGTTCACGGCGGCACCGGGTTTCTTCTTTTCAAGGCGGCGCTGGTGGTTCACAATGGCAGCGGGTTTCTGCTTTTCACGGCGGACTAGTTCTTTTGGGGTTCAAGGCGGCGCTAGAGGTTCACGCCGGCACCCGGTTTCGGCTATTCACGGCACCGGTGGTTCACGTAGGCAAACCATTTGGTTCACGGTGCACGTCGGTATACGGTCAGAGAGTGAATTGTAGAGTGGTTCACCGGGAGATTGGGGTCGAAGGTGTTGGTTCACAGCGGTGTTTTTTTGACAATTTCTAAGGTGGTTCATGGTGGTTCATTGTTTTTTTGACAATTTCTAAGGTGGTTCACGGTGTTTTTTTGACAATTTCGAAGGTGGCATACCATTTGGTTCACGGTAAATTTAATTTGTTGTTTTACATATAATTAGTTGGTTGTTTTGCAATGAGATGATTTCATTTGGGTGTGAAACTGCCTTTGGATTCACATAGAATAGTAATGGTTCACTGAACAATTTGTTGTGAAACTTGAAATCATTGATGTCGTGGTTTACGTATATTCATATGATTCACACTGGCATTAATCACCATGATAACTGAGTTTAATGCAATGTTGTTTTTTGGGTGATAAATTGATGTTTTTTCTGTGATTAATGTGTTGTTGAGGTCAGTGGTTCACATAAAGTGTATAAATCCGTGAACCAAATGATTCACAATTTTTCTTGTGAATTCAGATTGTGTATAAAAATACGTGAACCAAGAAAAACTGTGAATCATTCATGGGTAACGATATATTGGATGATTCAACAAAGCATCTCGTTTATTTCTTTAACAAATAAAATATTTGAAACGTGGAAAAAAATTACTTACGTTCATCTTCATCCATGATTGTTCAAGTTCTTTGTAATACTCAATTATCTTCGATTGCGGAATCTTGATAAACGAAACAACGTATGATATTTATAAAATAAAAACAACCAATTTAAAGAAAAATACGATTTTTTACTTTTTTATTGAGATTGTGTTAATATATATTGAACAATTAGGTTGGAGATTTGAGAATTGAAAAATTTTTAAAACATTGGAGATTTGAATATTTTCTCAGGTAGTGGACGATTTGCTTGGATGATTGATAAGATTATAAAAGATATACATTGACCGAGTATAACTAATTAATTGTTAAGTTTTGATTTTATTTTAAATAATAAAATAAATAATGTTACCATATATAATAATTAATAAAATGTCCATAATGCCCTTAAAGGAGAGAGAAGAATATTGCTTATGTGGCGATTTTTCATTGGTTCTTACCGGCCTCATTTTAAGCACGGTTCTCATTTGATCCACTGTGTATATATATATATATATATATATATATATATATATATATATATATATATATATATATATATATATATATATATATATATGTATATGTATGTTATGATATAAAGAAAAAGGGTTATATGCCAAAAAGTTAAAGGAAAATTTAATTTGATATGTTTTTATTATTGGTAAAAAGTTAAAAATCGTTGCTATTATTGGTAAAAATATAAAACGTTGTTCTTATTATTGGTAAAAAGATAAAAATTGTTGGTATTAATGGATGGTAACCTGCTATAGCAGGTTTCTAGGTCAAAAGTTGGTATAATGGGTAAAAAATACAAAAGTTGTTGCTATTAATGATAAAAAAATAAATAATGTGGGTATAAACGATAAAATTACAAAAAGTTGTTGCTATTTTTGGCATATAACCCAAAAAAAGGAAAAAGTCTAAAAGAATAAGAAAGTATGAAAGTTACACAGATGGTCCTGAACAACAAAAGAATAAAAATGTCACTGAGACTAACGACTAAAGTTAACTGCCGTTAGTTTCAGGGACCAACATGTTATAACTTTTCGATTTTAGAAACTTGTGGTGTTATAAAATTCTTTCAGGGATTAAAACCATAATTTCATATAAACCATAAAGACTATTCATGTAACTTAGTCTTTAAAATTAGAATTTATATATATATAATATAAAGATTTAAACATCAAATTTTAATGCTCAAATCATTTTACACGTTTTACGTGGTTTACTCATTCATTTAACCAGTTTAAACTAGTTTGTAGATGATTCTATTTTTTATACTTAAAACGAATAATCGTTGAATCCAAATTGAATCACGTGGATACCCATTTGACTCGAAACTGCTTAACTCTCTCTTTATTCGGTTCGTATTCGGCCGGCAAGTCCATTCCTCAGAACCGAATAACCCGACATCCATTTAGGGCGTGTTTGTTAACTTTTTTCATTAAGTCTTATCTGGATTTAAAGGACTGTCTGGATTAAGTAATGCTGTTTGGAGAATTATCAGAATGTTTGCTCTATTGCTGAATAAACAGTCTGAATGAAATAAAATGTCAATTTTGTCCTTCTATCTAGTTTAATAATCTATTTATTTTTTGTATTGAACAACCCATCCGAAAGAAAATTGAGAGCTATAGTTATAAAAGAACAATAGAAAACAAACTCAAAATGTAAGGTAAAAATACCTAGCTCTATTGTAAAAAGAAAAAAAACAAGCAAACGCATCAACAACCCCAAACAACTCGATCAAATTCAACTATTAAACTCTTGACTTCATCGTAATTGTAGCCATTTGTGTGGAAAATCAGCAACCACAACAAAAAGTATATATATATATATATATATATATATATATATATATATATATATATATATATATATATATATATATATATATATATATATATATATATATATATATATATATATATATATATATATATATATATATATATATATATATATATATATATATATGGAGTGGATCAAATGAGGACCCTCCTTAAAATAAAAACAGTAAGAACCAATAAGAGTATGCCACATCATCAATATTAATTATTCAACTTAAGGATATTTTAGACTTTTTGTAATCTATACTTAAATTTTAAAAAGACAAGAATATGAATTTTTTCCATCTTGAACTCCAATCACCCATAAATAACTAAAAGAAAATCAAATTAGATCTCCAATTTTTCTCACTTACCAAAATAATCTCTCTCTCTCTCTCCCACCCCCCCCCCCCCCCAAACTCAAATGTTTTAGTCCGTATCGTTTTGTATTTTGAATTTATATATTGTGTCAAATTGTATATATTTGATTTAATATTTTATGAATCACATTGTGAATCATTTGTAAATCATTGGTGTCATGAATCACACAAGTGGGTCATAAATCTCATGGTTATATAGATTATAAATCGCGAATCGTGGTATAACATTCGTGGCGTGAATCACATAAGTGAGTCATGAATCTCATTCTTGTATTGCTTGTGAATCATAGTGTTAATCGTCAGAAAATCCTTGGTGTCGTGAATCTCATGCTTCATACTGATTGTAAATCGTGGATCACATTGATAGTCTTGATAAATTGTTGGTGCCGTGAATCACAAAAGTGAACTGTGAACCACAGATTTGCATCAAATGTGAATCGTCGATGGTGTCGTAAAACACCGACGACGTTGTGAATTATCGTTGGTGTCGTGAACCACAATGGTGTCGTGAATCACCGGTGGTGTCGTGAACCATGGTGGTGCCGAGAGACGAATCTAAGTTTATATGGGAAAAATATTTTCCACCCTAATTAATAACATATATTTGCTAAAAATATAATGGTGCACAAATGACGAAATTGCCCTCTAGATGTTTAAAAGGGGTATAAAACTCTAATTAATTACAAATTTGTCACCTTGCATCCTATTGGCTGATTCACAACTTCTAGCAATTTCATTGGTTCTTACCGTCCTCATTTTAAGCACGGTCCTCATTTTATCCTCACCCTATATATATATATATATATATATATATATAAGTCAAGAGGAGTCCCTTTGCCCTGGCAAATCGAGAGAGTACCACCCATTATGCAGCGCACCAGAAGGTACCACCTTTAAAAAAAATTTATATTTTTTTTCATAAACATGTTTTAATTAACATTATGAAGATCATATGTAAATTTCACATACATTCACATCTCCTAGCTCCTAAAAAATGATGTGAACACACGTTTACTGAACGTGCATTTATGTGATGTGTGTTTTCATGCATTTAGAGTGTTCGGATTTGCGTGAAAATTTACATATGATCTGTGTAATATTAATTAGAACATGTTCATCAAAAAAAAAATTCAAAAAAATTTACTTTTATGGGTGGTACCTTCTGGTGCGCTTCATTAGAGGTGGTACTCATTTGAACCTATATATATATATATATATATATATATATATATATATATATATATATATATATATATATATATATATATATATATATATATATATAGACACACACACACACACACACATATATATATATATATAGAGAGAGAGAGAGAGAGAGGGAGAGAGTCAGGTTCAATTGAGAACTTTTATACATCTAGGTAACCATTTTACAGCCGTTGGATCAAGTCGATCTTGTGATGCATCATACTTGATGCCTCTCGTTATGCAAAATATTATATGCATCTAATGAATGGTAGTTAAGGAAAAAAATATCTAGTTTAATTAATTGTAATTTTATATTAATTGAATATTGCATCAAATATTTAAATAATAACTGTTAAATAAATTTAATTACTACACTTCCAAAATTAAGAAAAATAATGCAAATTCAAATTAAAAGATGAAGATTTAAATGCATCGTTATCGTTCAATCTTCGTGTTCATCATCTTCATTAATTTTCTTCGTGTTCATCAATTCATATTTATTATTCGTGATGCATCAAATATGTTCATTTAAAAATCTTAATCTAACGTGTTGCAATAACATGTTTATCGAAAAACTTTAATCTAACATGATGCAACAACTACCAAAAAACTTAAATTAACGTGTTGTTATGCATTATCATTGTTCATCGTTCATCATCTATGCATCGTCATTGTTCATCATCCATCTATGCATCATCATTGTTCATCATCCATCTATGCATCATCATTGTTCATCATCCACTATGCATCATCATTATTCACCGTTGTTCATCGTTCATCGTTCATCATCCATCTATGCATCGTGTTCTTCATGATCATCATCGGTTGCATCTCTTGTTCATGTTCATCATCATCGTTGTTCATCCTTTATCTTCGTCTTCAAATCATCATCACTATGAAAATAATGAAGAACACGATTAGAGAGAAAGGGAGAGGGACGATGAGAGAGAGAGAGAGAGAGAGAGAGAGAGAGAGAGAGAGAGAGAGAGAGAGAGAAATGGGGAGGAAAATGAGGAACGTAATTAATATGAGATTTTAATTCTAAATGTAACTCCTAATTATCTTTTAATGATTTTTTTATAATAAATTAATTACCATATCTTTAGTTTTCCCTAAATGTCCTTTGTGCACCCTTGGTAGATTATCCGATGCACAGAAGTTCTTTGAGGTTCTAGATGCATTAAAAAGTTCTCAATTGAACCTCAATATATATATATATATATATATATATATATATATATATATATATATATATATATATATATATAGTATTTCTTTTTTTTATCATTTTAATTATTCGAATGTAACATTTTATTTTTTATTTTTTTGTTTTTGTTTTAATTTTATCAATTTTATTTGTATGTTTATTGTTATTATTAATGCTAACTTTTTTTTTTTTATAGAAAACTATAATTATTTATTTAATACTAATATATTGAAATATCTGTGGCACCCTTGCCACAACAACCGCCATTTACATCACACCCAGGATTAATCACCAACATACATAACATAATGATCTGATAACCTAAATTAAGTGCGGAAGCATTTAAAAACATAAATAAAGTAGTGCAAAAAGTGTTAAACACCCTACGGTGCTATAAGGTACCAAGTCTAAGTCTACACACCCATACATTTATTACAATCATCCAGAATATATTACAACATTGTCCAAATCACAATTACCGATCAAATAGTGCCGAGTCTCCCAAATCTTCCAAACGACTTAACTAGAAGGTCTAGCAGTAGATTTTCCTTTGCCTGTAAAATTACAACAACTAAAACGTAAGCGAATGCTTAGTGAATACATAGATTACGCATTTTATAAGTCTTTATGAAGCCCAAGAGTAACCCCAACGACAAACGTCGTATACTCTCTTCGTACACCAAGTACGGACCAGAGCCGCAGCCCCTTCGAGCTCACAGCTCGGCATTTAGACATACCATCTGAGACAAACGT
>JAANYP010006806.1:0-200060 GCA_020465985.1 Centrapalus pauciflorus | reverse complement strand
GTCAAAAATCATGCATATATCATGTATGATACCTAGATTCGATTCTACTATGCATATACTATCACATTCCAGCAATGTTTCGAGTAAAACAGGCTCCAATTTGCATAAAATGATAGATTCGAAATTTCTAGTTCTTCAAAACCGAAACAACAAACTTAAAAGATTCGATTCTTACCTCAATTCGTATGAAATCAGAAATCCGTTTGTAGATTGTTGTTGTACTCCTCGATACCTTTCCGTTGACGTATAATTCTCGAAAATCTGACGGTCGGTTTGTGATATATCTTAGAGAGATGTAGAGAGAAAATTTCTAGAGAGATGAAGTAGTGAGAGAGTGTAAACTAGAAAATGAAGCCTATTGCCCTTTATATACTACTTTCGTCATTTTGCACATTTCATCACTCGACTTAAACGGTTCCATAAAATACTGATTTAATCTTAGATTTATCATAAATAACTTTTAAATTCATAATACTCCACAAAATTAATTCTGAGTTCAATTTTCTTAAAAATAGCAACAAACTTGCTAAATATCTAAATACATAATAATCGCCCAAATTCAACTTAAATATATATAAGTTTTCCACTTAATTAACCAAAATACATCAAATTAAATCCGTGGATGTTACAGTGTTCTTGGTGCACTATATTGTCTAGCAATGCCTTTGGACTCATAGAAACTGTTTAGAATGTGATTTTTAAATTCAGTTCCATTGTCTGATCTTATCACCTTAACTTTTGAGTTGGATTGGTTTTCTATCTTAAGGATAAAAGACTTAACTAGCTCAGCAGTTTCATCTTTGGACCTAAGAAAGTAAACCCAAGTAAATCTGGTGAAATCATCAACAATAACTAAACAGTAAGCCCTTTTATTCAAACTCAAAACAGATGTTGGACCAAATAGATCCATATGAAGCAGCTGAAGAACAGATGAGATTGAATTTACTTCTTTGGCCTTATGAGAAGTTTTGTGTTGCTTGCCTTTAAGGCGTGCTACACAATGATCATCACATATGAACTCCTTTTGTGGTAATCCTCTTACCAGATTCTTTTTGACTAACACATTCATGGACTTGAAGTTCATGTGACACATCCTTCTATGCCAAAGAGCAGACTCATTGGATGATGCTTTGGATATCAAACAGCTTAAAGTATTTGATTTAGATAAAAAATCTGTGTCCAGACAGTAAACATTATCCTTTATTGGTGTTCTTAGTAAAACAAGATTTTCAGGAATTTTGAAATCGTTTGAAATGACAATGCACTCAGAATCTGTGAACAGAACACTGTTCTGTTTGTCACAGATTTGAGAGACAGTTAATAAATTGTACTTAAGTTGTTCAACATACAAAACATCATGGAATTTCATGTTGCCTGCATTAACAGTACCTTTACCTGTAACCTTACCTCCTTTTGAGTTGCCTCCAAAAGCAACAAAACCTCCATCAAAACCTTTGAGATTTGACAAGCACTCAGAATTGCCTGTCATGTGCCTAGAGCATCCACTGTCCAAATGTCATCTTGTTCTATGAGGAGACCTGTGGTTGCCCTGCACAAATAACAGCTTAGTCAGTAGTGGAGTAAACCCAAACCAAATTGGTTTTGGGTTGGCCTTGTGCATTGACATAACTAAATACTGTTTTTGACTTCTGATATTTAGTGAGATCTACTGATGGAGTCTTTGGAGAGTATTTGGTGATTATATGAGGTATCCAACTATTTTGATCATCTTTTCTTCTAACAGTCTCAGATGATTCACTAGCAGTTCCAGATTGATGCTTAGCAGTCTGAGCTTTTGTTTTAGTGCTAACAGCTTCAGATTTTGCACTACCAGCTTCAGAATTTGGCTTAACAGTCTGATCTTTTGCATCAGCAGTTTGATCTGAGGATTTGTCCTTGACACACCAGATTTGTTTAAAACTTGATTTAGGCTTAGCCAAAACTTGTTTTTGATGTGTGGACTGTTTTTTATTTACTTTTGTAAACCTGTGATCAACTGTTTTCTTTGGAACTGATGTGGAAGGTTTCACCTTTGAGTGCTTTGCCTGAATAGGATTTGATTTTGTGTGATTCACAGTCTGTTTTGCAACAGCTGGTTTATAAAAACAATCCTTGGCTAAGTGATTCTTCCTTCCACAGTGAAAACACCTTTTGACAGTTTGAATTTGAGAACCAGACTTTTCTGTCAATTTTTGGTTCTTGTTTCTCTGATTTCCTCTTACCTGCTGTTGTTTAAGAAATTTTTGAACGCCATGCTTTTGGCATGTGCAGACAGGAACAGTTTTACCTATTTTATTTCCTTTTGATGAAGATGCAGTGTTACAGTTAGAAGGTACAGAGACTTGTGGAATAGCATTGCATACACTCATATTCTCTTTTCCTTTCTTACTGGGAGCTTGGACCTCTATGGGTGCACTCATTGTGTCACAGTCTCTATTTTGAATCTTATCTTCCTTAGAATCAGGACTGTTATTGTAACAACCCGAACTTTAATTAACGACAATTAGCAATAATAAATGATTAACATTAATTAACAAGTTTAGAGTTAATTAATATATTAAATGTAATTTTAATTACATTTATTAGCTATATATATTGATGCTAAATTAAAAGGAAAACAAAGTTAGGGGCCAAATTGTAAAATAAAATAAATACAAGTTTGTGGTCAAAATGTGAAAAATTAAACTTGTGTTAATATAAATCCTCTAAATAAGTTGTCTGCTTTCATTTTAGTGAGAAAAACAAAAGCACATCTTCTTCCTATTTCTAAAACTCACGGTTCCTCAAGTGTTCATCACAATGGTTCTATAAAAAATCAAGGATTGGAAGAGGGAATCATCAAACAAGCCTCAAACTTCAAGTTTCTATCAAGATTTTAAGGTAAAACTTATCATCTAAATATATTTCTTGTGTCATTAAGTTCCACGGCTCCTGGAGGTTTACAAACTCCAAAAATTTGCCTTCAAATCATCAAATTGAACATCAAATGGGTTTAAAATCAGAAAAATGAATGCATGCATGTTTTAATTATGAGTTTGATTGCATCCATTAACAAATTGAAGGCTTGATTTCATGTTATAAAAAAATGGAAAATGAAACTTAAAAAAAAAATGCACATGCTTGTGTTTTTGTGTGTGTTTATATAAGCAACAATGCATGAAACCATCTTTTATTTCTGGGATATCGCTGCTGTAATAAATCAAAAGCAGAAAGGAAATTCAAGAACAGTTGTGTGTGGTGTGTGAAATTGCATGTAGTACCGAAACCTTATGGTTTCGGTAATTATAATACCAAAACCCAGATTACAGAGACTACCGAGAACTATCAAAAGCCTACTGAAACCTTTATGGTTTCGGTAATGGTAATACCGAAACCATGAGGATTACCGAAACCATGCACACAATACCGAGACCATGAGGCTATCGAGACCATTGAAGATACCGAAACCCCTTGATGGTTTCGGTAATGTCAATACCGAAACAGGAAGAAGCAGCAGCCTAGTTCCTTTTATACAAAATAAGTGTGTGTGTATTGACTTTTTAATGTTTGCTGCTGGAATTTAAAGAATGCAAAGAAAAGAAACAGAAATGAGAAAGGAAGGTGCAGAGTATGTTTGTGTGTTTTTGCATAAAACCGAAACCAACAGAACCTTACCGAAACCTTTGAAGGTTTCGGTAATCCACATTCCCACCGAAACAATGGTTTTAAAAGTATCAGTCCAGCAGCCTTCTTATTCTTTTGTCTTTTGTCCAGCAAATCTTTCCTTTTCCATATAAAATCTGATATGTGCATGGTATATATAAGCAGTCCAATACCAGTCCAGCAACAGCCTTTTTATTCTTTCCTTTGTGTGTGGCTGCACTCGACAAAAACAGAAGCTGAAAGCAACATTTCAGCAACATTGTGTCCAGCAGTAGCAGCCCACAACAATTTATTTTCTTTTATAAATAAGACATGTGTGTATGGCTGTGTGTATAGAAACAGAATGCAGGAAACGCATCAGCCTTTCCTTCCCTTTTTAGCACATTTTAATTACCAAATTGAGGAATATGGGTATGTATGTGTCGACTGTATAGAAGCAGAAACAGCAACCCAACCATAGCCTTATTTAAGTCATCATGTTGTATTTGTGTATGTGTTTTATAAGTTTAAAATAGAGAGTAAGCAACAGGTGATATGTATTAATGGGCTTAATTAATAATGTAGTAGCAGTAAAGTAACATCAGCAGCATAATATGCCATTAATCCTTGGGTGATTCTCCTGTAATCGTTTTAAAACAGAATTATATATATAGAAATATATAGTGTGTACAGGTGCTGTGTTGAGTCTATGTGTTTACATGTAGGCATCAAGTCAAAGATATAGCTATATGTGTGATCACATAATGAACATCACAAGAGACTTGATCAAATTGAATACTTATTTTATTTAAAATAAGTGAAAGTGTATTCGCATAACGAGTCAAACAAACAACACATGATATGAATATATATATATATACATGTAATAATTATAGGAATGCATTAGACATAGATATTGCTTATAAGCAACTAAATAAGACAAAGCATGAGTGCGATATGCATATTTATCTCTCAGATATAAAATGCATATAAGATCATAAAGTCATCAAAACATGTCAAAGCTAAGTCATGAGTTTAATTGAGAATTCAATAAAGTCTCAAATGACACGAGCAGTCAATAATGCATAAGTCCATACATAAGCTACACTAAGTTCAAGAATTTAACAGAAATACACCATTATATTGTGTAATGACATAAAAGCTTATGTAAATTGAATTGTCATATAAATAACAGGTTCAGCTAAATCTGAACTATGTTATAAAGTCAAAGACTGTAAAGCCAAGCCAGAAAAGTCAAGACAAAGCAATTAAAGCCAAGATCAGTTAATAAAGTCAAGCCAAAGTCAGAGAAGCAAGCCAGAGCCAAAGTCAGTAAAGTCAAGGCCGGTAGAACCGAGCTAAAGTCTGTAAAGTCAAAAGCTAAATCCTGAGATAACTCAGGTGGTGGATATAAATCCGCTTGCAAAAGTCAAAATCAACAGTCATGCAATAAAACCAGTAACTGTGAGTTATAAATATAACTGTATACATGTTTGTCTTCTTGTGAGACATATTGTTGTTCTAGCTTTATTGGAAAGTCTATATGCTCAGCTAGAATGTGACCTGTGCACACCTTGATACGGTGATGCCCTGTGGATCATGATAGCTTTTAATATGTCATCATGCACACTTGCCTTTACAATCAGAATTAGTCTTGGATATATTATTGTTGCTATCTTGATTCATTACTTGAATATTTTTAGTCATTTGCCTTGATATCAATGCTTTCATATGCTTCCGCATAATTCAAGTCTGAGAAAGTCTATGTCAGTCTATGATTAAGTCTACCCCGATGTTTGCCCACGTTGTTTTACTGGTAGCTAGCCCAGTATGTGGTTGGCCGCCACTATTAAAAGCGTGTGCGTGGGATTAAACATCATCCGATCTTAAGTCCTATGTCTCACAATGTCTGGCTGATAGCGGCAGTCATGTCAAAATTGCGCTTAAAGTCAAAGTCAGAGCTTAAAGTCAAAGTCAAGTTTCCGCTTAAAATTGTCATGGCATGTTAACTGTTAAATCTATAATCTCACTAAGCCCCGCTTACAGTTGTTGTTGAATCTTTTTATAGGTTTAATCAAAGGAAAAGGTCCAGCTGACCCAAGTCCGTAGGAACTGCACGCCCGAATTTGAAGTCATTAGACCACTACTGAATCTACAATTGGTATTGATTGAAGACAATAATGGTGGTGGTTTGGGTAGATCAGTGCTATGTATTGTGATTATGTATTAGATTAGTGTCCTGGTGCCTTTTGTAATCTCGTTTTGAACTTATTGTATGATAATCCTAATATCTGTAATGACTTAATTCCGCACTTTATTACTTCTATCTTAGTTTTGATTGATGCTGTATTGCTCCTTGGGACCTAGTCATTCAGGACTGCCCCGTAAGGGACGGTCTTGACAGGATGGTATCAGAGCAATAATTTGAGTGAATCAAGTATTTTGAAAGTAATACTTGATCTCAAACTTAAGCAATACATATAGTGTCAATCATGCTAGGTGGCTTGAACTGAGATAGGACATACAGACTATTATGATGGGAAAAAGGGTACATAGTCACTAAGTCTATTAAACTGAAAGTCACTTGATTTTATTTTTTTCAGTAGGGATGTCTGGACAAGGAGGAATTCCTGATAATGTCACGTCTCAGCAACTGTTTGAGATGATACAACAGCTGTTAGCACAACAAAATGAACAACAACTCAAACTAATTCAAGAACAGTTTCAGGCTCGTGATGAGGTTGAAGGAAAGCGTAAGGCTGATAAAAAGAACAAAAGAAAGGATAAACAAATCCATAATGATAAGTCTGATTCTGATAACTCCAATGAAAATGTCCACACTGAAAAACCAAAAGGCTGCCGATTCAAAGACTTTAAGTCTAGTGGTGCCTTGACATTTGAGGGTACTGTAGACCCTATCCAGGCATTGGACTGGATTTGTCACACAGAAGAGATTTTCAATATCTCTGAGTGTTCAGATTCGCAAAGAGTCAAGTATGCTACTGCTCTGTTTGTCGGAGCTGCCCGCGCATGGTGGAAGACACAGAGGAGTATCTACGGAGAGGACGTCATCCAAACACTTGAATGGGAGCAATTCATCGACATGTTCAATGCTAAGTATTGTCCCGCAGATCAGCAAGTTAGAATGGAAGTTCAATTGATGCAACTGACTCAAGGCGACAAGACGGTCGATGAATACGAGCACGAGTTCTCGCGATTGTGTGGCTATTCATCTTATCAAGTAGCCACAGAAGAAAGAAAAATGAATCGTTTTCGTAGAGGATTGAACCCAAAGTATCGTCAGCCGATGAGTGGTAACAAATACAAGACGTACTTGGAGATGGTGGAAGCAGCCAGACAAATTGAAAGCGAATATCGAGAGTATGGTGAACAACTAAGCGCAACTCAGATTAATCCTACATGTCCGTCTCCACCTAAGAAACAACGATTTAGTAGATTCTTCAAGACGGGAAAGAACCAGCCTCAACAGACTGATCAGTATAGCTCTCCTCAGAAGGCTAAGTCTTATGCGATTCAATCAGAACAGCGAGTGTGCAAAATATGTAGAAAATCACATACTGGGTTATGTAATCCAATTGATGTGATATGTTATGTTTGCAGCAAAATCGGTCATAGTAGCGAGGAATGCCCAACGAAGGGTCTTGGTTGTTCCACGTGTGGAAAACCGGGACACTTTAATTATCAATGTCCAATGAGAAGCAACAGTCAATCCCTGTCGTATGCCGGAGGTTCAACAATGAAGAGCACTGCCGCAACTCCATCAGCCAAAGCACGTGCCTATCATATCACAGCCGAAGAAACAGAGGAAATGCCAAATGAAGCCATGAGTACGTGTGCTAATTAAATACCTATTGTGCATCATTTGGTTTTACTACAAACTGTTCAATTATCTCTACAACACTTTCATATCGATTAACCAAGTCACTTGACTAGCATTCAGCTGCTCTTGATATTGAAACACCCACAAATAAACATGATTTGCTCGTTAATAGCACAGTCTTCAATCTCGACCTCATTCCGATTCCATAGAAACATTTTAAAAATAGGATCGCTAAGGAGATCAGGAGAAAGATTTTCTATTCTTGATTTAAATCGACTTGTGATTTCGAAACAAGTCATGAGTTCAACTGTACAACTTTGTCATCGATAGTGAATATGCGGATGACATATAGGTTGTATTCGTTGAAAGGTATGACTAAAATACCTCTTTCAAATCAGAAAATTCTACTTATAAGCGAGGTATCAGTGATTGAATCATGTGTGATTCAAAAGCTTTAAAGAAATCTAAAAGCTAGATTCTGAATGCAAGCTTCTTCGTAAAGCCTTGTAATCTGAAAGATTATAGTGTGTCTCTTAATGAGACAGAGGTAAAAATTGTTGATCCAATAAAACAAAATGAGAAGATGGTCTGTGAACCAGATTATCAAGCACCCAATGTCAGCTTGAATAGAAATCAAAGAAGTTAGAGACACAAAAGCTAGAGTCAAACGAGAAATAAAGAAAAATTCATATGAATTAAGCGATTGGTCTTGATTGACCAATAAAAGTCAAATAAAAGTCTATACATATGTATATATGGAATTCTTATTCCATTGTCTTGTCAATAAAAGTCTTGGTTGAAGCATATAAAATTATCCTGGATTCAGGGATTACAACTGAAAAGTCATCTCAAGTCATGATAATAGTCAGCGCAAGTCCAAAGTCTGCGAAGCGTTTGATGATAATAACATCATCAATGAGTAAAAATGTTCAATAGAACAGATGTGAGATTCAAAAAGCCACAACTGATTTAAGATCAAAAGAAAAGAGATATAAGTTGTCTTAATAACTAATATATTGAGCTGTTATTCAAAATGATATCCGAATTAATTGAAAGTTATATTGAATCTCAAAGCGTAAGTTGACACAGTAAGAAGTATAAGCGATAAGCAGAAATCCTAAAATTTACATATGTCACCGCATAAGTCAGCTAATAAGCTGTATGATATTGAAAATCAGTAAATATAATTGTTATAAAAGCCAAAGAGACAAAAGCTATGAAATACAGATGGTGCTCAATAAACACCAGAATGTTTATGTCAGATTATGGGAATACATAGCTACATTGTTATTCCTCAGTTACATTTATCTGAACATAGACAACTTCGGGGACGAAGTTATGCGTGGTGGAGCCCATTCTGTAACAACCCGAACTTTAATTAACGACAATTAGCAATAATAAACATGATTAACATTAATTAACAAGTTTAGAGTTAATTAATATATTAAATGTAATTTTAATTACATTTATTAGCTATATATATTGATGCTAAATTAAAAGGAAAACAAAGTTAGGGGCCAAATTGTAAAATAAAATAAATACAAGTTTGTGGTCAAAATGTGTTAAACTTGTGTTAATATAAATCCTCTAAATAAGTTGTCTGCTTTCATTTTAGTGAGAAAAACAAAAGCACATCTTCTTCCTATTTCTAAAACTCACGGTTCCTCAAGTGTTCATCACAATGGTTCAATAAAAAATCAAGGATTGGAAGAGGGAATCATCAAACAAGCCTCAAACTTCAAGTTTATATCAAGATTTTAAGGTAAAACTTATCATCTAAATATATATCTTGTGTCATTAAGTTCCACGGCTCCTGGAGGTTTACAAACTCCAAAAATTTGCCTTCAAATCATCAAATTGAACATCAAATGGGTTTAAAATCAGAAAAATGAATGCATGCATGTTTTAATTATGAGTTTGATTGCATCCATTAACAATTTGAAGGCTTGATTTCATGTTATAAAAAAATGGAAACAGAAACTTAAAAAAAAAATGCACATGCTTGTGTTTTTGTGTGTGTTTATATTAGCAACAATGCATGAAACCATCTTTTATTTCTGGGATATCGCTGCTGTAATAAATCAAAAGCAGAAAGGAAATTCAAGAACAGTTGTGTGTGGTGTGTGAAATTGCATGTAGTACCGAAACCTTATGGTTTTGGTAATTATAATACCAAAACCCAGATTACAGAGACTACCGAGAACTATCAAAAGCCTACTGAAACCTTTATGGTTTCGGTAATGGTAATACCGAAACCATGAGGATTACCGAAACCATGCACACAATACCGAGACCATGAGGCTATCGAGACCATTGAAGATACCGAAACCCCTTGATGGTTTCGGTAATGTCAATACCGAAACAGGAAGAAGCAGCAGCCTAGTTCCTTTTATACAAAATAAGTGTGTGTGTATTGACTTTTTAATGTTTGCTGCTGGAATTTAAAGAATGCAAAGAAAAGAAACAGAAATGAGAAAGGAAGGTGCAGAGTATGTTTGTGTGTTTTTGCATAAAACCGAAACCAACAGAACCTTACCGAAACCTTTGAAGGTTTCGGTAATCCACATTCCCACCGAAACAATGGTTTTAAAAGTATCAGTCCAGCAGCCTTCTTATTCTTTTGTCTTTTGTCCAGCAAATCTTTCCTTTTCCATATAAAATCTGATATGTGCATGGTATATATAAGCAGTCCAATACCAGTCCAGCAACAGCCTTTTTATTCTTTCCTTTGTGTGTGGCTGCACTCGACAAAAACAGAAACTGAAAGCAACATTTCAGCAACATTGTGTCCAGCAGTAGCAGCCCACAACAATTTATTTTCTTTTATAAATAAGACATGTGTGTATGGCTGTGTGTATAGAAACAGAATGCAAGAAACGCAGCAGCCTTTCCTTCCCTTTTTAGCACATTTTAATTACCAAATTGAGGAATATGGGTATGTATGTGTCGACTGTATAGAAGCAGAAGCAGCAACCCAACCATAGCCTTATTTAAGTCATCATGTTGTATTTGTGTATGTGTTTTATAAGTTTAAAATAGAGAGTAAGCAACAGGTGATATGTATTAATGGGCTTAATTAATAATGTAGTAGCAGTAAAGTAACATCAGCAACATAATATGCCATTAATCCTTGGGTGATTCTCCTGTAATCGTTTTAAAACAGAATTATATATATAGAAATATATAGTGTGTACAGGTGCTGTGTTGAGTCTATGTGTTTACATGTAGGCATCAAGTCAAAGATATAGCTATATGTGTGATCACATAATGAACATCACAAGAGACTTGATCAAATTGAATACTTATTTTATTTAAAATAAGTGAAAGTGTATTCGCATAACGAGTCAAACAAACAACACATGATATGAATATATATATATATATATATATATATATATATATATATATATATATATATATATATATATATATATATACATACATGTAATAATTATAGGAATGCATTAGACATAGATATTGCTTATAAGCAACTAAATAAGACAAAGCATGAGTGCGATATGCATATTTATCTCTCAGATATAAAATGCATATAAGATCATAAAGTCATCAAAACATGTCAAAGCTAAGTCATGAGTTTAATTGAGAATTCAATAAAGTCTCAACTGACACGAGCAGTCAATAATGCATAAGTCCATACATAAGCTACACTAAGTTCAAGAATTTAACAGAAATACACCATTATATTGTGTAATGACATAAAAGCTTATGTAAATTGAATTGTCATATAAATAACAGGTTCAGCTAAATCTGAACTATGTTATAAAGTCAAAGACTGTAAAGCCAAGCCAGAAAAGTCAAGACAAAGCAATTAAAGCCAAGATCAGTTAATAAAGTCAAGCCAAAGTCAGAGAAGCAAGCCAGAGCCAAAGTCAGTAAAGTCAAGGCCGGTAGAACCGAGCTAAAGTCTGTAAAGTCAAAAGCTAAGTCCTGAGATAACTCAGGTGGTGGATATAAATCCGCTTGCGAAAGTCAAAATCAACAGTCATGCAATAAAACCAGTAACTGTGAGTTATAGATATAACTGTATACATGCTTGTCTTCTTGTGAGACATATTGTTGTTCTAGCTTTATTGGAAAGTCTATATGCTCAGCTAGAATGTGACCTGTGCACACCTTGGTACGGTGATGCCCTGTGGATCATGATAGCTTTTAATATGTCATCATGCACACTTGCCTTTACAATCAGAATTAGTCTTGGATATATTATTGTTGCTATCTTGATTCATTACTTGAATATTTTCAGTCATTTGCCTTGATATCAATGCTTTCATATGCTTCCGCATAATTCAAGTCTGAGAAAGTCTTTGTCAGTCTATGATTAAGTCTACTCCGATGTTTGCCCACGTTGTCTTACTGGTAGGTAGCCCAGTATGTGGTTGGCCCACACTATTAAAAGCGTGTGCGTGGGATTAAACATCATCCGATCTTAAGTCCTATGTCTCACAATGTCTGGCTGATAGCGGCAGTCATGTCAAATCGCGCTTAAAGTCAAAGTCAGAGCTTAAAGTCAAAGTCAAGTCTCCGCTTAAAATTGTCATGGCATGTTAACTGTTAAATCTATAATCTCACTAAGTCCCGCTTACAGTTGTTGTTGAATCTTTTTACAGGTTTAATCAAAGGAAAAGGTCCAGCTGACCCAAGTCCGTAGGAACTGCACGCCCGAATTTGAAGTAATTAGACCACTACTGAATCTGCAATTGGTATTGATTGAAGACAATAATGGTGGTGGTTTGGGTAGATCAGTGCTATGTATTGTGATTATGTATTAGATTAGTGTCCTGGTGCCTTTTGTAATCTCGTTTTGAACTTATTGTATGATAATCCTAATATCTGTAATGACTTAATTCTGCACTTTATTACTTCTATCTTAGTTTTGATTGATGTTGTATTGCTCCTTGGGACCTAGTCATCCAGGACTGCCCCGTAAGGGACGGTCTTGACAGTTATCAAGGATAGGATCTACAATAGTCATAGACTCATCTAGTGGTTCATTGATAAGTCTATCAGCAACCTCACTCATTGGATGAATGTACTTGTTGTTGTATGGAGGTGGAGTAGCTCTGTATCCTATTCCTTCTTTGGGATTAACCTGAGATTTTACTCTATCTTTAAATTGGACTTCCATTAGGTGTTCCAGCTTTTGATTTGCTAACTTAAAGTTTCCTAGATCTATGTTAACAGATTCTAGTTTCTTATTAGCCTCTAACACCTTTTGTTCAGTCTCTTCTACCTTTTTATTCAGAGAGTCTATTTTCTTGTTTAACTCCTTTTTCTCCCACTCATGATAGGTTCTATCATACCCCATTTGAATCTCATTATCCTTATAATCATTGATCTGTTTTTCCAGATCTTCTATGGCTTGCATATATTCATATCTCCTTTCTTCCATCTTAGCTAGAGTTTTGCACATGCTCTCATTATGATCTCTGTACTTTTTAACCATATTTTTGCATGATTGAGAGCAGAGTTTAGAATTTACCTCAGATGGTAGTTCAGTGGAGGAGACATTTGATGTTTCTGCCATTAGAGCTTGATTTTGAAATTCTTCCTCTGTCTGGTCACTCCAGTCAAACACATTGTCTTCTTGGGAGACAAGTGCTGTTGATGATGATGTCTGATTAGGCTGTGAAGTCCTTGATGGCTGTTGACCTTGAGATCTGCATTCTCTGGCAAAGTGACCAAGCTTATGACATTTATAGCATTCAACTTTTGATTTATCAAAAGCTGGTTTGCCTTCTGTTCTGGCCTGAAAATTGGTCCTTCCAGTTCTTTTAAGAAATCTTTTGGCCCTCATGGTCAGCATTGCATGTTGCCACTTTAAATCCATCTCTTCAAGATCATCTGGATGAATTTGTTCCAAATCTTCAACATTTAGAGCAAATAGTCCATCATTGGCAACAAAAGCCTCATAGTGGGTTTCAGTAGAGCTGCCATCACTACCTGAAAAAGAATCACAGTAATTAGATTTTTCAGAAGACAGAAGAGCAGTATTGTGATTATAAGAAAAGGATTTCTTTTTAGCATCAATCTCAGTCTCAAACACTCTTAGACTGTTATACAGATCATCCAATTCTATCTCATCAAGAGTGTCTTTTGTTCTCCATTGTGCAGCATAGACTGTCCATTCTTCTCCAAGAGATCTGAGAAACTTTCTGTTGACTTCATCTTGATCCAAATTGACTTTTGCACTTTCCAGTTCACTTATCAGTTTGTTGAACCTGTCAAAAATTTGAGTAAGGTTTTCATTCTTGCCACCAGAAAAGTTCTCATACTGCTGTTTCAAGAGATCCTTTTGATTTCTCTTGGTACTGGCATTACCAGCAAACCTTTTCTCTAAGGCATTCCAAAGAGAATGAGCAGTATAAAACTTTTTGAACTGATGTTGATAAGCATTAGGAATGACTATTTGTAAAAGTGTAAGTGCTTTCACTTCATTCATTCTAGCCTTCCTTTCAAGTTCAGTTTTTGGAGGAGTTTTGACTGGTTTTCCCTCATCATCAAGTTCTGGATCAACTACAGGAGGAAATTCAACAGCTTCCCATATGGCATAATCAATGAATTGGATATGCTGTTGAATCCTGAGTTTCCACATCTCAAACTCAGTGGGCTTGAGCATAGGCACTTTGAGTCCTTGCCCAGATCCACTGCTGCTATTTTCAAATTCCAATGCAAAAAGATTAACAATTTAAAAGAAAGTTTTCGACTTTAAAAAAACAAAGAACGACCTGTGTCTCTGATACCACTTGTCAGGATCTAAAACTAATTAACCAAGACTAACTGATTTGAATTTATCAGAGTATAAATCAATAATCTTGCTTTGAATCAAAGTTTAATTAAGAAGTTCGCGGAATAACTCTTAATTATTTTAACAAAAACTTTCAGAATCAATAATAGATAAACACAAGAAATAATCAAGAAGTAATCAAGACTGTTTGTATTGCTGAATTCAATGATTACAATCACCTCTAATCTGTTTGATTAGACGAAGAACACAGACTGTTCTTAGGGTTTTACAACCTTAGAGGCTTATGAAAACTCAATCAACAAAGCAATTACAGACTCAAATATGCAGAAAACTCCTGTACAATAGAATGACCTATTCTATGTATTTATATTGCTTCTTGATTATGTTTCCTTGACGAACTATGACTTCTTTGATAGTAGATATGCTGGAATCTTCATGTAGATATCTTTTCCTGAAAATCAGCACTTTCGGTTTATGAAACTGTTGAGCAGCTTGAATCACTTGACAGCATGAACTGAGCAGCTTGAGTTGATTTGCTCTGGCAGCTTGAACTTTTACACTGGCAGCTCGAGTTTCTTCAACTAGCAGCATGAACTTTGGATTTACATATAAAATCTACTAACAGTCTGAGAAGTCTAACTAACAGTTTGAACATACTTAAACTATTTCCCAACAATACGTTGTGCATCGGTGCATTAAAATGGAATTCATGTCAAATTCAATTTGATTCGCATTATTTATTTTAATTTTTCACTTATAAGTTTTTTTTGTTATTCACGACCTCCACTCTGCCTATTTAAATTGAGTCTCAAAATGACCAATTACTATTTAAAAATTTTGAGGGACTATGTTGTAATCATAAGCACAGCCGTATAGGGCATCCAAAATCCATGAGACGGCCATGAAAACTTCATAACTTATTGTAATACATGATCATTTGACGAGTGCAAATTAACCTGACATGAAATATCTCCTTTATAATTATCATATAGAGATATAATTAAAGCAAATACTTCATTTTTTTTTATGTATTCAAACATCTAAATATACACCCTTATGTTTGTGTAAGTTTTTTAATAACTTATTAAAATTATAAAATACTTTACTTAACATTTGAAAATAACTTGAGTAAAAAAAAAATTATAAAAATTATGTTAGTTAATTATGTTTTTAATTTGATTTATTACATACTTTTTCAGTTTAATCAGCTAGACCATATTCTAGAATTCAAGATTATAACAATGAATTTAATTTTTACTAATTTTAACATTCTACTTTCAGTTTTTATACAATTTTTATTCAATACCTATATGAAATGGTAACTTTTAAAACACATGAATTATAATCATACAAAGTTATTCACGTCATAAAGCTAATCATCGATTAACTTTTCTGTCTATAAGTTTTTGATGTTCATCACTTACTGAATTATATATATTTTACGTCATTTTAAAATTGATATGTTATATAAGGAATCGATTAGTTGTTATAAGCATGAAAACTATAAAGTAGATTGTTATAGTCAATAATTTTTTAGAATAGCTTGTTATAATAATGAATTTTAATAAAATAAGTTGTTTATTTTCCTCATAACGATACTCTATGAAAAAGAGCAAAAAGAATATATAGTAAAAATAATTTAATTATAAGTCTCTGTATTTATAAGTATGAATGGATTGACTTGGTATCCATTTTATATGAAACTAGGTTTTTTCCTGCATGTTGTGCCGACACAGAAATATAAGGACATATCTATATATTATAATAATTGAGAACAATTTTTGTCACGTGTCACCTTTTTAATACCTTACTTTTTCATTTTCCCACTCTTTTTCCAAAAATAAAAATTAACATTAATTTAAGTAAAATTCTTATCATTTAATTGATTTAATTTAAACTTTATTGTTGAAACTTATTATCTTTGTTACCTAAAATAATTCAAACTACAATTAATATTCATTAAAAGTTTTCAAGATTAACAAGCTTATATAAATTTTTTTTAAAAATCAATAAATATAATAAACTTCATGTTTAAATGTCCCAAAGAGTAAATAATTTAAAAAAATCGGTAAAATAAAAAATTTAGTTTATAATAAAAGATTTTAAAAGATGAATAAAATATCAAATTTTTAAATGTCCGAATGATTTTATGAAATTATAATTAAATACTTTAGTTTAAAATAATTTTAAAAAACTTTTTGTTATCAAACTTTTATATGTTAAGTATTAAATTTTGACACATTACAAAATAATCATTCAAATTTCAAATGTATTTTCTTAATAAAGTTTTGTATTAATATTTTCTAAAGCTTCAAAAATAAATTTTGCAAAATTTATATTTTAAAATAACTTAATTTCGACTAATCTTACTTAATTAATTATTTATCAAGTTGACGTTGAAAATGTTATATAAAGTTTTAATCACTAAGGCAATAAATATTTATTATTAATTAACACATCTCCAATTAGAAAAACTTATGTATGGTTTATTTTAAGGTCTCTAACAAATTTATACAATTTAAATTAATATACTTCATAAAAATTAATAATATAAAATAATTACCATTTAAAAAATTATTTTGTTGATTTCAATGAGATTATTGATGATAAGACAACAACAAATAAAACAGAATGAAGGGTTAACATTTTTTTAATCAATAATAGTAAGATAATAATTGAATTGAATTGCATATGTAAGAGCCATAAAATACTATATTTAAGTCAATAATTCAAATATTTTGAATCACATGTTAGTCATATTCTTTGACTTAAACATTGACTTAGAGTCATTGTTTTTTTATCATTAACTCAATGATTTTGCATGTATGTAATCTTTTTATTAGTTTTTATTATATCTTAATTTTAAAATTTTTTTGAAGGTTTTTAAGGGATGTCACATCTTTATTAATATTTAATTTATAACAAATCTTTTACATCAATCCATGTAATACATGGGTAATAATCTAGTAAACTAAATAAAACAAAAAAATAATATTAATATTTAATGTTGTCAAAAATAATACTAATGTTTAATATGTTCTAATGTTTAATATGTTCCAAAAATAATATATTTCAATAAAAAAATGTGACAAAATTTAAATACCGCTTTTAATAACATACCATAATATAATATACAAAAATTATATAATAAACAATATATTAATATACTATATTCAGAGAATATTATAAATATTCAATAATAAAAAATATGTCATATAATATATATATATATATATATATATATATATATATATATATATATATATATATATATATATATATATATAGATTTGGGTTCAAATGAGTACCACTAGTTTTGCAGAGTACCGGAGGTACCTCGCTTAAAACCATTTTTTTTGAAATTTTTTTTCATAATCATGTTTAAATTAATAATATAAGACTACTTGCAAAAAACACACCTAAACACACACTAGAACTATGTGAAACGTGCAAGTTCACATGAACTGCACTGTTGTGAACGTATGTTCACAGCTAAGCATGTTCACATGAATTTTTTCACGTTCACATGACTTTTAAGAGGCTAGAAAGTGTGAATGTGTGTAATCTTTTACGAATAGGCTTATATTATTTGTATCTAAATTAATATGAAAAAAATTACAAAAAAAAAACTTTTTTTCGGAGCATGTTCACATCTTAAACCCGTGTGTTCACAGGTACTCACGGTACTCTGCATTTTTTAGGTACTCACACGAACCATATTCTATATATATATATATATATATATATATATATATATATATATATATATATATATATATATATATATATATATATATATTATAATATAATACAAAATAATATTCTAGTATAAACACGATATAATATCCATCTCTATCTATTTAATAAAAAAGTAAATACGTACCATGCGCTGTATAACTAGGTTGTCACTTGACAAAACCTCATCCTTGCATGTATAAATTATGATTCATTTATAATTTTTATAATTTTATTTTTAAAATCATATTATTAATAATTAATGTAAACAAACAATTATATAAATAGTATATATGTTTCTCTTTTGTAATAAGTATCTAAAAACAAATTTTTATATGCAGAATATTATATTAAAATAAAATATTTTTTAAAAATAATTTCTAAGTTTATTTTTGAAATTTTGAATGCATGACAATTTAATTTTAAACTAAATTTTAAAAGGCTATAATGGAATAATTTATGATATGTAAGTATATTATTTTGTATATGTTTAAAAGAATTAATATTTGTATGTTTTAGGTTTATTCATATAAATTTTAAATAAATTATTATATATTTAATCCGTCTAATACGCAAGTATATAAACTAGTAATATTAATACGCAAGTATATAAACTAGTAATATAATATAATTATATGTTGTCTTTAATAATATGCTAAATTAAAAGGCGAGAACAAACAAATTATGATTATATACACATAAGACAAAATAGAGAGATTTTGGTAATATTTTTTTTTATTAATATGATATAATTTAATTCTTTCTTACATATTTTTTATAAAAAAAATTTAATTTTTTGAAGAGTTAAACTAACAAGAGCAAATAATCAAAAATAGTAATAAGTTTTGACATTTTTATCACTAATAGTAACATTATTTATTTTTTATCATTAATATTAACAACTTTTTATTTTTTTATCAATAATAGTAATGGGTGACCTGTAAACCTGTTTAGCAAGTCACCAACTTTTCAGTTATAAAAATAGTAACATCTTTTCAGATTTTTATCAATAATAGTAACATATCAAATTAAAAACATAATTTTTTTATTTTATTAAGTTTTCTAATATTCCATAAACATCAAAATAAACCAAATTTTTATTCCGAATGTTTACGGATAATTAATATTCGATTATTTATTTACAGTTATATATAATATGAATGAAAAAAAAATACTATGAATCATTTCAATTTTCACTTTTTCCAACAAAAAAACCACGAGCCATCATTTTCTTAGTTTTTCCGAATAAAATAATACAAATCGTTTCATTTTTTAGTTTTTTCCGATCTAAATGAGTCATAGTTTTTCATTCGACAAAACTATAAACTGGTTATGTATCGTTTTTATGGGTCATAGTTTCGTACAAGTGGTTATGTATCGTCTTTATGGATTGCTATATGCTTCATTCGACAAAATTATAAACTGGAATATTTTATAGTTTTTTTGGTTGTTAAAAACACAAAAATAAAAAAATTGCAATTATTTTGTACGAAAAATCAAAATGATTTATAGTTTTTTGTAAAAAAATCTAAAATATGATTGGGTCATAGTTTTTCATTCGGGAAAGCTAAAAGTTGTATGGCTTGTAATCATTTTCGTTTGGAATTTACTAAAAAACTGATCAATTTGTAATTTTTTTATTCCAGATGAAAATACTACGAATGAAAAAGTATTGCGACCCATTCATTTTTTAGTTTTTCAATGAATGAAAAACCCATGACTCATTGTGGTTTATAGTTTTATGAATGAAAATTATTGAGACTCATTTTGATTTTTTATTTTTTAAATAAAAAAATTATGACCAATTTAGATCGGAAAAAACTAAAAAGTGGAACGATTTGTATTATTTTATTCGGAAAAACTAAGAAAATGATGGTTCGTGGGTTTTTTTGTTGGAAAATGTGAAAATTGAAATGATTCATAGTATTTTTTTCAGTCATATTATATATAATTGTAAATAAATAATAGAATATTATCTATCCGTAAATATTCGGAAAAAAATTTGGTTTACTTTGGTGTTTATGGAATATTAGAAAACTTAATAAAATAACAAAACATATGTTTTTAATTTGATATGTTACTATATATTAATGATAAAAATCTATAAAGATGTTATTATTTTTTATAACTGAAAAGTTGGTGACCTGCTAAACAGGTTTACAGGTCACCCATTACTATTATTGATAGAAAAATAAAAAGTTGTTAGTACTAATGATAAAAAATAAATAATGTTACTATTAATGATAAAAATGTCAAAACTTGTTACTATTTTTGGTCATTTACACAAACTAACAATAACACCTATTAATAATATACTACAGCTTATTATCTCAGTTTTGAATTGATCATAATTTTTTGGTTGGGATAACATATTGTATATCGTTAGCCTAATTAAAGCCTTTTATTTCGTTATATATAGGATTTTTACGGAAAAAACGAATTGAACATGTTTTGACAATTTTTATGTTTTCGGCCTATCATCCTATATATTTTCTTAAAATAAAATCCGCAAGCTAATTTTTTTTCTTGATTTTGTGATATTTGACTATTAGAACCATTGTTATAATTAATAACCGGGTTTTTAAAACTGAAAAACCGGGTTCTATATTCAAATTTCACTAAACCAAAAAGAATAAATTAACTTGAGAATTATTCAAAACCATGAAACCATTTTTTTTTACACAATAAATCGTTGTATGTGTGTGTTTGTGTTCAAATTAGTATCAGATATTTCGCAGGGTACCGAATGTACCATTCAAACGAATATTTTTTAAAAAAAATCGACATAAAAATGTATAAAATAACATTGTAAGTTAATGTAAGTTAATATAAATTCATATCATTAATTTTTATCAACTAAATAAACAAGAAGGTTCCTGTGCGTGAATGGAGAAGATATCATGGGACTTGATAAGTTTTTAACATTTATTCATATAGTTTTTTAATTATTCACATGATTGTTTTGTAAGTTACTTGATAAAAACTCATGATACCAATTTATATTAACTTATAATATCATTTACAAATTTTTATGTAATTTTTTTAAAAATAATCTTGACTACATTCGGTGCCCTGTGAAAAAGTGATACTTCCCGGAACTTGAACATATGTGTATGTGTAGATTCAGGTTCAAAATAGTCCCTCTCGAATCAATTGTACCCGAAGTTATTATCCCTTAAATTTTTTTTTTTTCATAATCATATTTTAATTAACGTTATACACATGATATATGAATTTCATATACATTCACACTTTTTGTGTTCTTAAAAATATATTATGTGAATGCTTATGTACATTTATGTGAATGGTATATTCAAGTGAATGATTATTCATACAATTCACATGATCTTTTTTAAATATTTATTTTTTAATTTTGATGCTCATTTTGATGAATAAAATCTTATAATGTTTCTCTATACATGTTTATGCAAAAAAAAAATACGTAAATGATCATTCACAACAGTTGAGCAATGTTTTTTTTCATAATCATATTGATGAACATGATTGGATGTGTGTGTGGATATGTTTCTAACGTTTTATACAAGTACTTCTAACTGTTGAGCAATGTTTATAAATGCAACGTTTTATTTTTATAAAAAAATTTCTAACATGTGCTTATGTTTATATATTCAATATATGCAACGTTTTATTGTTTCTATAATTTATAGATGTACTCAATAAACAATTATTTTATACATGTGTATAAAATAAATAAATTCCTTCTCAAATTTTGTAAAACAAAAGTTTCCAAACATTTTTAAAACAAAATTTTTAAACACGAATAAGGTTTTGTTTAGTTTTTTAAAGGGATAATTGCGCAAAAAACCCCAAACTTGTCAGATTTTTGTGATTAAAACCCCAAACCATTTTTCGTTGCATAGAAAACCCGAACTAACTAAAAATATGTAAATCAAGGTTTTATCAATGGGTAACCGGTTGAAACCCGTTATTAATCCTACGTAAACCGGTAAATAACCAACGTGAACTAAACTTTAATCGTAGAAACCGGTTGCCAAGTATTACACATTATTTAAACCTCCGTTGATAATTTTCAATTGTAATTTTTAAACGAGATTACATCATCAATGGGAGTTTAAATGATGTGTAATACTTGGCAACCGGTTTCAACGATTAAAATTTACTCCACGTAGGTTATTTACCGGTCCACATAGGATTAATAACCAGTTTCAAACAATTACCCACCGATAAAACATTGATTTACTGATTTTTAGTTAGTTTGGGGTTTTCTATGCAACGAAAAATAGTTTGGGGTTTTAATCGCAAAAAGCTGACAACTTTAGGGTTTTTTTGCGCAATTATCCCTTTTTTAAAATGTTAAAAAAAACTTTCGCTAAAAAATTTTGGTTTCTAAAAATGGTTTAAAAGCGATAAAACTATTCCTTTAAAACCATTTTCGAAAAGGGAAAATTTCACAAAAACATATCAAACTACAAGTTTTTTTGATTAAGTCCCTCAATCAATTTCTTTGTCTGATAAATTTCTTAACTAAATAAAAATCACGAATTTGGTGTTTTTTTTCAAGAAAAATTACCAGTGACCTGTTGAGCAGGTTGCAATTGCTGACGTTGATTTTTTAAATCAATGATTTTTTCCGATTAAGTTCCTCAACTAAATTATGTTGTCTTATAAATCCCTTGACTAAATTATTTTGTCTTATAAATCCCTCAACTAATTTTTTTTGCCACATAAATCCATTATCTTGATAAAACTCATGTTATTTGTTGTTTTATCAATTTAAGTGATTGTTCAATTGACACTCACGTCACACATAATGCAAAAGAATCAAACAAAATGATAAATTAAAACGATCATTTTTATTGTTTAAAAATTAGTCGGGATGAACTATTAAATATATTTAAAATTTGTGGTCTAGACAAACATAGGATAGAAATAATCATCATTTATGTTTTTATATCAAACCAACTCATGTTATCCGGAATAACGGACTTTTAAAAAAAATTATTATTTTCGAACAACCATCGTCGTTTAGAAGAAAACATTATTTTCAAACCAACTTATTTTGGTCTAGACAAAAATGACATGCTCTGTCATCGAAATAAACATCGTTGTTTTAAAAGTTTTAAAAAATTTTGTTTTATTTTTATTGAAAAGTTGAAAGGTTTAAGTAGTTCGGAGACTTATCAGGAAAAAATTGAAATGGGGACTTAATCGAAAAATTTTTATACTTTGATAGTTTTTGCAAAATAGGTTTAAACATGTTAACCTGTTATAACAGGTTAACGGACCAATTTAAAAGGTTTAAGTAGTTTAGGGACTTATCAGAAATCAAAACTGAAATGGGGACTTAATCGAAAAAAATTTGTACTTTGATGGTTTTTTGTAACATTGTTTAATGTTCAGAATCAAATATAAAAGTTAATTAATAAAAGGGTTAAATAATAAAAATGTATAAGGATGTGTTATTATATTTGGTCAAATTAACTGCCAAGCTAATGCAAATAATAATAATAATAATAATAATAATAATAATAATAATAATAATTACTAAATGGATCAAGATATTTTGTGGTGTCTCAAAACCTTTTGTCTTGATTAAATATTTAAAAAACTATTATTTTAATAAATCTTCAAGTAACTTTGTTTTAGAAAATGTTTAAAAAGTTTTTTTTTATAAACATTTTAAATTGATTAAGAACATCTAAAATAATGTAAATATCCAAAGTCTAATCATCAAACAAAAACAAAAAAAATTTCAAATCATTAGAATAAGTAACTCAAAAATATTTTGATGTTTTATAACATTTTGTCGAATTTTAATCATCAAAATGAAACAATCAAAGGGCTTTGGCCTAGCGGTACCAAGGTGGTTATGTAAGTGAGAGGTCACGGGTTCGACTCCCGTCGGAGGCAAGTTCAAATTTAGGTGGAGATTGCAAGTCGTGGGGTTAAGGAGTAGTTTAGGAGTAGGAGTAGGATAGTTTAAGAATTATACATGTAGTGACACGTAGGCGCCACGTGAGTCAGGTTTGCCATGTGGACGCCACGTGTGTGCCATGTAAGCATAACAACCTTTATAACTGGTCAAGTCCTAATTTCAAAAGATTTTACCGGTTAGAGGTTTTTTGTACAACAAAAAAATGGTTAGGGGTTTTAATCACAAAAATGGTCCAACTTCAAGGTTTTTTACGCAATTATCCCTTATATATACACATTCTCTCCTTAATTTTTACTAATCACACATCCTCTTACTCACATGATTTTTGTAATGATGTGAAACTCAATGATTAAAGTTAATCTTCTCTCAAATTAAGAAAAGGAATGTGTGATTAGCAATTGAAGGGATATTTACCATCAACAATATGTTTTTGTCTAATGATGTTTCATGACATTTACCTTAAAGAAATAGCATTGTAAAGTACAACACACCAAGCTAAAATTATGCAATTTGCTAGCTTGTTTCATGCTTGGGTAAAAAAAAAAAAAGGACACTTGTAGAACATATTCTATATAATAATATTAATTATATATAAGGGTAGTCAGTAAAGATATAAAAAAGTAAAAACCAAAAAAGAAGCAAAAAATTAAAAGCAAAAAACATTGCCCTAATTTAATGATACAAAGAACTTAGTGTTAGTACTACTACTATTTATCTTCTTCAGTCAACTTCTGCCAATCTTCATTCAACTCTTTTACTTTTTACCATTCAAATCATTCCATTCCAAAAATGGGTGTCTGAAAAACTGATAGATTTTGCTTGCCAGGTTGATTTGAGTGAAAAGACTGTTCTATCCAGTTCCCATAACTAGATCCATTCAAACCTATAGGGGTACCCATGGGAATTGTTGTTGATGAATTTGAATTACTTTCAGTACCATTATTGTTCTCTTCTTCCTGAATAAACCCTAATCCTCCATTGTAGTATCCATTGTTATTTGCAGGATATTCCATGCTGTATGGTGTTGTACCTTGGTATGATGTCATTGCTTGGTTTTGGTTGTACCCTAAGACCGAACTCCAGTAGTCGGTTGTGTTGCTCGTACACGACGAATCTTGTTTCATCGGTAACGAGAAGGTTAGAATGTTGGAGTTTGTCGCGGGTTGGTGGGGTGTTGACGATGAGAGGTTTTGTTCGTCGGAACGAGATTGAGTTTGAGATTGTTCGGTTGGTGAGGTCTTGGATTTGTTGCACATGGCGCCGATCGGGAGGCTTTTGTTGGCGATACTGTTTACGTCGTATCGGCTCATGTCGAAATTCGTGACGGCGTTTAAGCCGCGGAACTTGATGGCTGCAATGTCGTATGCCTCGGCTGCTTCTTCTTGTGTGCCTAAAATAAAACAGTAAATTCACATTAATAATTAGCAAATAAATATATTCCAAAAGCTAGAATCAGATGATAGCTGTAACAAAAAATGTTGTCGGAAATGTAGTGTTTGGTTTAAGTCTCTGTTGTTTGCTATCATAATTATCAAATAATCAGTTTTTAAAGTGTTTGGATTTGCGTTTGAACTTGCAAAATGACCAAATAATCATTTATTAATCAAATAAGCTGCATTTTCTAACTTATGAAAAAGTGTGGTAAGATTAACTCTGAACGCAAATAATCACTTATTAACGTATGCAATCCAAAAACTTTAAACCAATTATTTGTGTTATTGTAACGTAATAAGCTAATAATCTCGTTGATAACACAAAACCAAACACCCTCTAAGAATCGAATGGAAAGGACTCACTGAAAGTTCCGAGATAAAGATCTTTGTTACCGGCTACTCTTCCTATTCTTGCTTGCCAACGCCCGTGTTGATGGTGCCTGTGTTTCGTAGATCGTTAAAACAGAAGATAAGAACATCGTTTAATTACTCGAACAAGCATACACCAAATACATACATTCGTTCACGATTATAATATCTTCATTTTTGAAATTAAACATATTTTTATCGTTTTAAAGTTCAAGTTCAAAACCGATCGATCATCGTCGAGAAAGTATACAAGTTATATATACCTCGTGACTCCTCTATAAATGGAAGCTCCTCTAGAAAACCCACTGCTTTTCCTGTAAATTAATTAATAATCTAATGAATTAGAGACTAATTATCTATAAAATTAACAATAGAGTGTGATCATACCAGCACTAATGCACAGAATCCAACGTCGAATGACAACAAAAGATAGATATTTGATCTTATAAAAAAAAGGGTTTGCATTTTTAATGTATAAAATGCTAACTAAATTGATTAATTAATTACCTTCTTAGAGAAGCAACAAATTCTTGTCTAGTCATGTTCTTCATTTCTTCAAGCTCTTTCTCATAGTTAGAAACCTAAATCGTTCATAAAATATAAGAAAATCATACGAAAAACCGTTCGAATTTTCTTTACAATCGAAATCAAACCCGTAAAATAATGCTAAACGCGACGGTTTTCGTACCGGAAAATTCGTCGTGGTGGTCGGTCCCCAGTACTTAAGGGCTGCAAGATCATAAGCTCTAGCTGCTTTATCTTCCTTATCATATCCACCTAATTACACAAACATAAAACAGATTTCAATCAAAAATAGCAACATACTATTACACTCACGCTCCGGTGACGGTGACGATGCCAGTGCCGCCGTGCCGGCGCATTAATAATTAAAAAATAATGATCAATGATACACAACTGCATGCAGATAATAATTTGAGAAATAATAAAGTTATAAAGATTGAGAAAAATAATAATAATTATAATAATAAACTCACCCAGATAAACTGAAGATTCATCGATCATCAATCAGTACATGCAAACAAGATCAAACAGACAAAATGATTAGAAATTTATGTTCTTCAAGTTTATAAAAAGAACCCCATTAAAATGCGCACGGTAGCATAAACCGCCATACAAGTATCTGGTTTATCTACACCATGCGCCCGTAGTTTTTTAACGAAACCGGAAGATCCGAACCGTTGATCGGTTTGTTCCTTCCCTAAGGATAAGAACCCTTATTTTTTTTTATATTAAAATGAAATCAGATCTTTTTATGGTACGTATTTCAACTGCGCATGTTAGTCGGAAAAGCAGGCGCATGTTAGTTACCCCCGTAACTATGATATGTTTTTATTTACCTTGTCTCCCTTTCCTACTTTGCCCTTCTCTTCTGCAACTATTATCCCATAAATGAGCTTCATATCTCCCCGTCCATCTATGCCTTCACCAAAAAATAAAAGTTAAAATTTTTAATCTTTTCAATAAAAATTCGATCTTTTTGAAAACCTTTAATTAATATTTCATAAAGAAACCAAGTTACCTTGTTACACCACGGTAAATGGAAGTTCGTTGTCCAAACGTGTCCACAGCTTTTTTCGCCGGAGGATTATCTTGCGGTGGTGGCGGCGTAGGAACCACCTCCAGCTGCTGGTGGTTTTCGACGGTGGAGAAACCACGGAGGAAGCTGGCTGCGATAGTCTTTAAGTCAGAATCATAAATCGAAGCGGCGGCGTCGTCTGGGAAATGACAAACGTCAGGACCAGATCCAGTGGAGGCGGCGGAGCCACAACCGCCAAGGAAGTCTTCAAGTTTTGGGCTGCCGTCGGTTAGAACAGATAAGTCATGGTGGGTTGCGGTGGTGGATGTTCGGGTGACATCTTCAGCTGCAAAAGATCAAAGAAATTAAAAAAAAAAAAGATTATAAAGATTGGTTTTTTTTGGTTTATATATTAATTATAAGAAGTTTTATGGGGAGGGAGGAGTACGGTGGTGGAAGGCGGTGGCGTGTGGTGGTTGGAAGGGAGTGTTGGAAAGAGAGAAGGCAAGCCAGTTGTTGTTCTGATTCTGATGATGGGATTGAGAAGAATCCATGTTCATGGTTTCTTGATAAGTGTGTGACTCTGAGTGTGTGTGGGTGTGTGTGAAACAAAGAGTTCGATTTTTTTTCTTCTGTGTGTCTGAGTTTTCTTTCTTTGGGAAACAGCGTTGCTTATGTAATTTTATGTGCTAGGTAGGTGGGTGGGGTGGGGTGGGGTGGGGTGGGGTGGTGGTGGGGGTGTGGGGATGGGGGTGTTTCAGTGTTTGTGTTTGAATTCGAAACTTAGAGGGTGTTTGGTTTTGCGTTATGAACCAGATTATCAGCTTATTACGTTACAATAACGCAAATAATTAGTTTAAAGTGTTTGGATTGCATACGTTAATAAGTGATTATTTGCGTTTAGCGTTAATCTTACCACACTTTTTCATAAGTTAAAAATTGTAGCTTATTTGCTTCATAAGTGATTATTTGGTCATTTTACAAGTAAAAACGCAAATCCAAACACTTTAAAAACTGATTATTTGATAATTATGATAGCAAACAGCAGAAGCTAAGCCAAACACTACATTTCCTGCAGCACTTTTTGTTACAGCTATTATCTGATTATTAGTTTCCAAAACGCTGCAGCACTTTTTCAAACGCAAATCCAAACACCCTCTTAAAAGCCGATACAGAAAATCGAAAAACCGTTTCGATTTTGCGGTTAACCGAACCGTATTTTTCAATTTATTCGATTTGGTTAACCGAACCGAAAAAAACCTTCGGTTTTAGTTTCGGTTTAGGTTCACAATTTTGGTGACGGACGGTTAACCGAAAAAAATTTAATTTCATATATTTTAACTTTTAGGACTATGATATTAACATTTATCTCAACAATAATTTAAAGCTTTAACTTATTTATTAGTTTAATTTACATTTATTGTTAAACCCAAAACAACGAAAAACTATACTAGAATTAACTTAAAAATAAAGATTATAAACTAGTTTTCTTGTTTATATTAGATTTTTAAAGATAATATTTAATCGTTTAGAGATATTATATAGATAGTTTGTAGTTTTATTCATCGCTATTATAATATTCGATATTTAAAATTTTTATACTATTTATTGGATTTTTTTAATTTGAAATTTAATTTATTAATTAAAAAGGTGGTTAATTGGTTAACCGAATAACCGAAGAAAAAACAGGTTAACCGATTGCCGGTTAACCGGTTTTTTCGGTTTAGGTTCACGAATTTCTCGAACCGGTATCTCCGGTTAACCATCCGAATTTCAAATTTCGGTTCAGTTAACCATCCATGAACACCCCTGCATGGAGATGGTAAAGGGGTGATATCTTATTTTGGATCTAGTTAACTAGTGATGAACAAAAAACATGTTTTACGTGAATGGAAGGAGATTAATATTTTAGATCTGCTTTTGGTTTTTATAATTTTATTAATTTGGTTTTCATACTATCGAGTTTGGTATGGTCTGATTTTTTTATTTTTAAAACTAGAATAGAACCGGATCATTTTGTTTTTAGATCGGTCATCGGTTCTTAATTTTTGGTTTCTTATGTTTTCACATTCTGGTTGGTTTTGGAACCGAATTAACTCATCCATGGGGTTACGGGTTCAGATGATAAACTACAGTGAAAATAAACTTTGGAACGAATATAGGGGTGTAAATGAGCTAAGCTACTCGTGAGCTACTCGAGCTCGACTCACTAAAAGCTCGAATTAAACGAGCCCAAGCCGAGCTCGAGCCTAAATTCGAGCTCGTTTATCACATATCGAGCTCGTGAGCTTAAACGAGCCTATATATAAATATATTTTTAAATTAATAAATATAAAATATATTGATTAAATAAATATAAATATATCAAAATAACAAGTTATATATATTGTATTAAAAGATTATTTAAAAATTAACTAAAAAAATTAAAATATATAATAAACGAGTCGAGCCCGAGCCGAGTTCGAGCTTGGTAAATTATTCACGAGCCGAGCTCGAGCTTTATATACGATGTTCTAAACTAGCCGAGCTCGAGCTCGAGCCTAGTACTTTTAAACAAGCCGAGTGCAAGCTTAAACGGGCTCGATTCGTTTACACCCCTAAACGAATAATATAAAATGGATGCTTTTTAAATTCTTTTATAGATAGACATGTTATTTGTGTAATATATATATATATATATATATATATATATATATATATATATATATATATATATATATATATATATATATATATATTAATAATTATATCAAATAAAAGAGTCTCCTACGGAGTAATATAATGCGAGTAAAACGCACTAATTTAAAATGAGATCACTAACATCAAATGAGGTAATTGATTAAATGTGCTTAAAAATAAAGACTTTGTGTAAAAAGTTTGGATTTTTAAAAAATATAGTACACATGAAGTTACATTATATCATGAATAAGATAATAATTTTGGATCGGCAGAGTGATGATTTATTTTGAATCGGGTTATTTAGGGAGGAACAAAAAACATGTTTTATTAGAATCGAAGGAGACTAATTAGTTTTGGACCAGTTTTTGGTTCTTATATTTTCATTAATTTTGTTTTGTACTATCGGGTTCGGTATAGTCAGATTTTTTTTCTTTGTAAAAATCAAGAAAACTAGAACTAGACTGTATCAATTTATTTTAACGCTGATACTTGGTTCTTAATTTTTGGTTTTTTATTTTTTCGGTAACTGGTTGTTTTCAAAACCGAATTACCTCATCCCAAGAATTAACGGGTTCAGATGATAAACTACAGTGAAAATAAAACTTTGAATCTTTAATGATAAGAAAAATTGATGCTACTTAAATTCTTTTATAGATAGACATGTTATTTGTCTAATATATAAACTAGATGATAATTATATTAAATAATAGAATCTATTACAGAGAAATATAATGTGAGTAAAACGCTCTAATCTAAAATGAAATCACTAACTTTAAGTGAGGTAACTGATTAAGTGTGGTTAAAAATAAAGACTTTGAGTATAAAATTTGGATTCTTAAAAATATAGTGCACATGAAGTTATATTATTATCAAGAATATAAAATAATAATTTTGTATCGGCATTTAATCATATGCTAGGTAAACGAGTGATATTTTATTTTGAATCTGGTTAAGTAAGGATGAACAAAAAACATGTTTTATCTGAATTAAAGGAGCCTGATTATTTTTGGACCAGTTTTTTGTTCATGTAATTTCATTAATTTGGTTTTCATACTATCAGATTCGGTTTAGTCATATTTTTATTTTTCTTTGCAAATATCAAGAAGAACTAGAACTAGACTGCATCAATTTATTTAAAGACCGATACTCGGTTCTTAATTTTTGGTTTTTAAGTTTTGGGTTCTGGTTGGTTTCACAACCGAGAATTAACTCATCCCTAGGGTTAACGGGTTCGGATGATAAAACTACAGTGAAAATAAACTTTAAATCTTTACTGATAATAGAAAATGGACGCTATTTAAATTCTTTTATAGATAGATATGTTATTTAGATAATAACCATATTAAATAAAAGAATCTGTTACAGAGTAAATAATGTGAGTAAAACGCTATAATCTAAAATGAAATCACTATAATCTAAATGAAAGGCGATGTAAACATCGACTTCCCTACCAATCTCAGTGACGCAACCGCCTTCTTCATTACTTTGTTATTTAGTCTCTTGATCTCTCATTAGCTCTCAAATTCTTCATTCTTCTTGTTGTTTAGGTTTTCAATCTTGATTTGGGTATTATATTTTGTTTGGGGTTCTTTGTTCTTCACTATTGTTTTATTTAAGTTGATTTTCATTTGGAGGGATGCAGCCCTTTGTTAAATTAATATTTAAAGTTTATAAAAAAAACAACATTCATGAAAAGAATTGTTATTAAGGAAAATGATATAATTTTCATTTAGAAAAAAAAAGGGGTAAATTACAAATTTCGTCCCTGTGGTTATATGGAAATTAAGGATACAGTCCTTTTGAAGAAGAAATTACAAATACAATGTATATGGTTAACAATTTGTTACGGATTTGGTCCCTACCCCTAACACTGTTTGTTTTCCACCGTTAACTCAGGTGTATTTTCGTCAACTAGTTATTTATACCTCTCATCTCCTCCATTTAACACTTAAACCTCTTTGTGACTCTCTCTCTCTCTCTCTCTCTCTCTCTCTCTCTCTCTCTCTCTCTCTCTCTCTCTCTCTCTCTCTCTCTCTCTCTCTCTGCAACACTTAAACATTTGTTCTCTTCCGACACAATTTTGAATTAATGTTGATGCTTCTTTTTGGGCCAACGGCAATCCCATTAGATGAGTTAAATAACTGACTAAAAAGTGTTGGAGTTCTAGTCTCTGGTTCTAGATGTCAATTCTGGTTGAAGAGTGTTTACAACACCAAGATATGTCATTTGGGATTGTTGGTAATTTGCAGTTTTTTAATGCTTGAATAAGAGGCTTGATTCTTGTATCAGAACTCCTCCATCCGGTGCTGGGCAAATAGAGTTCCAAAATTTGACGCTCGGACTCATTTAGCAACAAGATCTCAGGACAAGGCCAGCCGACAGGGTTAGACTTCATAGTGTTAATGATATCGTTCATGGATTCATCCAAGGCGTTGTTGATAACGGAGATGCATGCAATGTTCTGGGCTAGTTTTACGAGCATCATACCGTACAAGTGCATCAGATGAAAACTTGGTGTGTGTCAAAACTAATTCACGTGTTTTTGCACGGTGAACAACCGGTTGCACAGGGCTCTCGGTTGCTAGCCACTCCAGTCCCTTTCTTAAATCCTCATCACTGAAAAACTCATCTGATTATTTGCTTTTAACTAACGGAACAACCGGAAAACACCTGATCCTTGATTTATCAACTTCATCAAGCCCCAAATTTTTCACTAATATTTTTTGGTATATACAACATTCATATGAACCGCTTACGATCAGAAGTGCCGGAAGAAACGTAGAGAACTTACATTTCTAGAACAACAGTAGAATCGCCTCCCAGGATTGTTTGGTGTCCATGATGTTTGAACAATACAGCATCCCACGTGTGCAAATCACCATTGTTGTTCAATGGAATCTTCGAGCATCTATTTAACCAGGAACAGAGGTTTAAGTGTTGCAGAGAGAGAGAGAGAGAGAGAGAGAGAGAGAGAGAGAGAGAGAGAAGAGAGAGAGAGAGAGAGAGAGGAGAGAGAGAAGAGAGAGACGAGAGCGAGAGACGAGGAGTCACAAAGAGAGGTTTTTAAGTGTTAACATGGAGGACGATGGGAGGATAAATACACTAGTTGACAAAAATACCCCTGAGTTAACGGTGGAAAACAAACGGTGTTAGGGGTAGGGACCAAATCCGTAACAAATTGTTAACCATAGACATTGTATTTGTAATTTATTCTTTAAAAGGACTGTATCCATAATTTCCATATAACCACAGGGACGAAATTTGTAATTTACCCAAAAAAAGATATAGAGAAACCATTTTTAAAAGTAAACAATGCAAATAAAAATCGTTTATGCAAAATTAAAACTACAAGGATTGAAATCAAAATTTTATTCTAGTCACGGGGAACATTTTTGTAATTTACTTTATATATAATGTTGTATATATTTGACCATAAATTTATTTAAAAATAAAAAAAAATCCTGATTGATCCTGCGAATGGTTGGAAAATTAAATGTTTTATTAAATTGGTCATAACAAGTGGAAAAATATGATCGGCTGATATGGCGGTTCTCTCCCTCGATTATGCTCACCGATCCCAAACCATCCTAATATTCATCCCATACAATACAACATGGATATTCGTCGTTTCAAAACCTTCGAAAACCGAGTTTTTACAAAACATAGTATTCTGAAATTTTATTTTCTAAATCATTGTACTTTTTAGTCTATTTATCAAAAGATGGTAATTTAAAAAAAAAATATCCTTATTATCTTACCATCGTTATTTTCTTTTTTAAACTTTATCATTAATAATATATAAATTACACATGGTCCTACAAATACTTGAGTTACGAGTTTTAAAAATATCAATTTAGTTTTTTTAAAAGATTTTTACTTTTAATTATTTTTCCTTTTCTCAGCCGTATAACTTTACGTAATTTTTTATATTTTTAATACGTACATATTATTAAAAATTATAATTTATCTTAATATACACACATATAGTTCTCGCTACTTAACATGTTTTATTCAGTTTATCATTAAACTCAAATATATTAAGTTTATACATTTTATTAGACAAAATTATATATTTCATTAAAACGTTAAATATTTCGGTTATTAATTATGATAAAATCGACATAAACAGATATAAAAATTTAAATTTATATATTCCTAATCCAAATTTAAATTTCATACTTATATATATATGTGTGTGTATGTTTACTTTTAATTTATTTCTATACCAAGCATGAGTCTCTAACCTACACTACCTAGTTTTTAAATATAAGTTTTTCTATTATATATATATATATATATATATATATATATATATATATATATATATATATATATATATATATATATATATAAAGGTATTTTTTTATATTTTGTCAAACCCTCAGAATATGTGAAACAAATGAAAAAAGTTATCATGATTTAGAGTTGTTTGATGTTTTTAATTTTTAAACATGAATAAAGGATTGTTTTTTTAAATGAAACGAACAAATTGACGTGGTTAAAAATTAATCAAACTAAATTATGATAATGACAATTTGTGTAAGTTATTTCTTTTTTAAATGTAAAATTTTAAAGGAAAAAAATAGAGAGAGAAAATAAATAATAAATGAGTTTTTTGTGAAAACTACCATGTTTTGGTAAATAATTTAAAAAGTACAATGAGTTGGAAAATAAAATATCAAACTACCTATGTTTTTGTAAATAAAGTAAAAGTGATTTCTTATTTTAGTTTCCAATTAGCTTTTAAGAAAAAACAAAAGTTTTTATTAAAGGTGAGAATTTATTAGATCATAAAGTTTTTAGTTTAAAAGAATATGATAAGCGATAAAAAAAAGTAAAACAAAATATAAATATAGGGTAGATGATTAAAAAGTAAGAATGAAAAAGAAAGTATATCAAAAGCATATACAGGGTAGGTGATTATTAAAACAAGAGAGTGTAAAAAATAGTATTTTAAAAAAGTAAAATGAAAATTTAACAAATTATTGTTAAATAAATAAAATTTTCATTTTTTCTTGAAAAGTAAAATGAAAATTTTATATATTTTCTATAAACTAAATACACCATTATTATTTCATTCTTTAAATATTTTAATTATATAAGAAGGGACGTTTTTCATCCCTAGGCTCAATGGCTCATGGTCATTTTAAAAAAGATAGGAAACAAATTGGACATTACAAAATATACGATAGTTTTCGAATTGCCCATATACTTAAATTCTTGGTAAATTACAATTTTCGTCCATGTGCTTATATCAATATTATGGTTACCGTCGTTTTCATGATTAAATTACAATCACAGTACTTATATTTGACGTTTTGTTATGTTTTTGGTCCATTTATCCAAAATTTTTTAAAAAATGACAATTTTACCCTTTCACTTTATTTCAGTTTTGGTCCCCCATCAAAATATTATTTTATATTTCATTTTCTTAATGATTTATTATTCTTTTTATTATTTATATAATATATTTTTCTCATTATTACTATTAAAATTTAAAAAGTAATAAATTATTTAAGATGTTTTATTTTCATTATTTATTTGACATTAGTATTACTACTATTATTATTTTTTTATTATAGTTTACGTATTTACATGAATAAATAGTAGTAATTGAAAATAATTTGTATATGACTAAATTTAATATATTGTGTTGTTGTTAATTATTGTTATTAATATTGTTAATATTGTTCTTACATATTAAATTTAAACATATATTGAACTATTTATATATTTAGTTTTTAAAAGGTAAAGTTTTTAACTATTTATCATTTAACTTATTTATCATTTGTCTCAACCTTATATTACTTTATATAAATTTGGGCATAGTTTTGTCCAAATTTATACATATATGTATTAATTTATACATTTAGTTTTAATTTTAATTTTTTCTACTTTAATAAACATTATATGTTCAATATATTATTTAACGTGTAATCCATTTTAATTTATTTATTTCATAAAGTTAATATAACAAAAATTACATACGAATTTATATCAAAAATTAATAATTTAATTTAATTTATACTTATAATATGTCAAATTATTATATTTTGTGAAAAACATATGTAGTTTATATACATATAAAATTTTTAGTTTAAAAAAAAAACTATATATTGCATTAAAACGTTATATATATATATATATATATATATATATATATATATATATATATATATATATATATATACATGTATGTATGTACTTTAAAATAAATCAAAATATATTCACTTAACAAGATAAATAAAAGATAAGTAAGTATTTTTATGAGTAATATATAATATTAAAATAGATAAATAAATTATATATGTTAATAATTGTAAGTTTAAAAAAAAAAGTAATAAAAGTTTTAAAAATAAATGTATATATAGTTTAACTTAATTGTAATATTAATAATAATACAACTTATTAATACGCAAGTCCATATATGTAAAAATTATTTTAATTAATTTCTTGTAAATAATTAATAAAAAAAGATATATCAAATAAATAAATTAATAATAATAGTAAAAGAAAACATATTAGAAAATAATAATTTAGTTAAATTGTAACAATAGAAGTAATTAAAGTAATATAAAAAAGAAAGTAAATAGTTAGGGACCAAAAGTGAAACAAATTTAAAAGTGCAAAATGATCATTTTTAAAAAAATGATTGGTCAAATGACTAAAAGCATAACAAAACGACAACCATATATAATGAAATTGTAATTTCGACGTGAAAATGATCATAACAATAATTTATATATAACCACATTGACGGAAATTGTAATTTACCCTAAATTCTTTTAAGGACGTAAATCAAAATTTGGCATAGATCGCATGGACCATTAATGTAATTTGGTCATGGTATAATAATCCTGCTGTCAAAATAAAAAAGATATCCCCTTTAGTCCTCTAAGACCTCTAATGATCGGTTTTACGACCAAGTGTCGTATACTAGTTGGATTACAAATAATTATCTAATTCATAGTTAAGATAAATGTGTCAAGTTTGTTTATTCAATTTCCACTATAGATTTCATATTTCTATTAGTGTGAGTATTCTTGTTATAAATATACCTTTAAATCTATATAAGGGCATCTTGTTATATTTTTATGCGGGCATGTCTGCAGACGACTACAGATCTTAGTCTTTTTGTTAAAATTGTAATATTTTCTCTCTATTGATCGATGTTCTGGCATTCTTTTTGGTTTTTGCCCATCGTTATTTGTATGTGCTAGTTAATGATGTTAAGTTTACGTATTTTTATGCATCATGATTTTTATTTTCTACTGTTTTTGCTTGTTACTGTTTATGTTTATCAAAAAGCTGAGTACTATCAAGCTTTTATAAATGTGTTTTAGACACACAAATCAATACAAAAGGCTATATTTGTTTTAACAATATCTATCAATCCAAAAATCAATTCATAAGGAAGAGAAAATAAAAAATATCGTACTCAACAAAAATCCTTAACCTAAACCTTGTTCGACCAGTGAATTACCAAGTTGATCAAGAGTGAAGACGAGAAATCCCAAATTTTTAAAATTGCGAGGGGGGATGCCGATGAGGATGCCCCTTGGTTCGCTAAATCATTATATTTGTGTGTAATTTTTTATATATACAAGTTTTAAACCAATAGAAATAAAATTTCAATGGGGTTCCTTGTATTTATAGACTTTAACATACACATGATTGATTATATTTTCATGATTTAATATATACAAGGTTCATTGAGTTCATCACTTCATTGCATTCACAACCTTTAATATTCACAATATTGATTAGATTCATCACATTTAAAATATGAAAATAAGTCACGTATAACATGCAAATAATCCAATTAATGCTGATTTGTTAACTTTTTATTGATGCTCGTGGTACTTACTCGTTAAATTTGTTTAAATTATCCTCGTTATATATATACACACGCACTAATAAATTTAATAAATATCACATTCTAAGCTTTGATACGATAATTTTTTATGAAGCCATGAAACTATGTAATTTCATAGTTTTTACTTTCCTTATGTCGTTTGTTGTACGGTTTGCAGTGTGTAGTACGAAAGTTGTATCATATATATATATATATATATATATATAGAATATGGTTCGTGTGAGTACCTAAAAAATGCAGAGTACTGTGAGTACCTGTGAACACACGGGTTTAAGATGTGAACATGCTCCGAAAAAAAGTTTTTTTTTTAAAATTTTTTTTTTCATATTCATTTAGATACAAATAATATAAACATATTTGTAAAAGAATTACACGCATTCACACTTCGTAGCCTCTTAAAAGTCATGTGAACGTGGAAAAATTCATGTGAACATGCTTAGCTGTGAACATACGTTCACAACAGTGCAGTTCATGTGAACTTGCACGTTTCACATAGTTATAGTGTGTGTTTATGTGTGATTTTTTGCAAGTAGTCTTATATTATTAATTTAAACATGATTATGAAAAAAAATTTCAAAAAAAATAATTTTAAACGAGGTACCTCCGGTACTCCGCAAAACTAGTGGTACTCATTTGAACCCAAATCTATATATATATATATATATATATATATATATATATATATATATATATATATATATATATATATATAGGGGTGGGTTCAACGAAGAACCTTATGCATCGAAGAACCTTGGAGAACCACAATGCATCGCTAGAAAAACTGAAATGCATCACGTAGAAATCGATGCATCACGCGGGAATTTGATGCATCACGTGGAAATAATGTAAAAATTGATACATCACGCGTGAATTTGATGCATCACGTGGAAATAATGATGCATTACGGGGGAATTGTGATGCATTTGTGATGATGCATGGAGGTTCTTCAATGTTCTTCGATGCATGGAGGTTCTCCATTGAACCCACCTCTATATATATATATATATAGAATCAGGTTCATCAGTGTATCTATGAGATTTCAGCGTACCCAGTGTACCCTAATGTGAATGATCATTTACATGTATTTTTTTCGAATAAACATGTATAAGACAGCATTATAAGACTTTTTTTTGCAAAAGGAGCAGTATCATAAATCCTGTGAATGGTAAAAAAAATCATGTGAATGGTCATTCACACCATTCACATGGTGTGAAATGACCATTCACATAAATATGCATTGAGCATTCACATAATTTTTAAGGACACAGAAAGTGTTAATTTATTTGAAATTCATATATCATGCGTGTAACATTAAATTAAACATGTTTATGAGAAAAACAAAAATTTTAACAAAAGTTTTTTAAGGCCGGTACCTTCGGGTGCACTTGATCGAAAGATACTTTTTTGACCCTGACTATATATATTATATTATGTTTGTTTTTTTAGTGTAATTATGATCTATATATATCTGTATATTGTAATAATAAAAAAATCTTTACCGTCAAGTGCAGCTTCCTCAGCTACTTAGAATTCGATTTTCTCGCCAAAATTTCCTAATATAATTTTTATAAACTAATCATCTATAAGGCTTTTGATTATTAAATAAAAACAGAATTAATTACTACCTAAATTAACACTTTAAAAGTTTACCTTTATTTTTATCTAACTAGATTACTATTTCATGCATGTAAAAATATCATGCATGTAATAAATAAAAATAATTTATATTGTGTGTAGTTATTAATATGTTATAATTTTTTTAAAGTTATAATAAAATTACTTATATCGCGTTTCATGTGAAAATAAAAAACTTCAAGTAAATATAGTAAATTAGAAACAAAAACAAATAATTACTAAAAACTTTAATAAGCCGATAACCATGTTATAATCGTTAATAGACCTAAGCATATATAACAGATTTTTTGAAAATGAGTCCTAGGCAGTTGACCGTGTTGTCCTTACTCAGGGTTGGCTCTGCATAACACCACCCGATAAGTTGTAACTCATTTAGAAACGTATCTAAAGTTGAGTAGGATTCTCATTATCTTTAGATTCATTCTCAAATTTGGTTTCTAATATTACTTGTGATCCACTTCAATTTTGGTTAAAGTAATTGGTAACAAGCTTTTATCATCAAAACTCAAAAGACAATGTATTTTCTTTTTTGTTAAGTTTTCCCTTGTACATGATATCAACCAAGTTATCTTCTCAACGACTTTTAAGGTTTTCTTCATTTTATTTTAAATTGAATTGCTTTTAAATATTTATTTATTGATTAAATATATTTAGTAAATTAAATATTGTATTTAAAAGAAGACAACACCATAATTCTAACATTTAAGGAATTGAATATATATAAAATAAATATACTTTAAGCCCATTTTTTTATCATCATGTTTATATTGGTTTTCTTTCTTAGATCAATAATTACATTTCATTGTTAAGTAATTTCAATTTTTTAACAATAAGGTTGTTCTTATTAGTGGAATGAAAATTGAAAAATGAAAAATCAAAATTGTATCTTTAAGGGCATTTGGTTCACCGATTTTTTTCATTGGATTTACATTAAGCAACATTTTTATAAATAAGAATCATATCAAAGATTCTGCATTATCTTAGAAAATAATTGTTAATCTGAAAAATGGAAGGAAAATGAGATTTTAGAAATCCCATGGGGGACGTTGGGTTTTTGAATAACAAAAAATAATAAGATTTAAGAAAATCCTAGAATTTTAAGTTTATACTGAAATCTGCTAACCAATCACAAAATTTTAAATGCAAATCTCAGTGAATCTCAGGAAATCCACGAACCGAACGTCCCTTAATATATTTTATGAATTTTTCCACCAGTAATTTTAATCAAATGTAAATAAATTCTAGTTATTTTTTTATGCTGCATGATCTAAATACATTAAAATGAAATTTTATTTTCTTAAAATTTCAACTTAAAAAAGAACAAATGAATTGATTTAAAAAAGGAATAATCTCAAACACACAAATTATAAAGGGCTAATTACAAAAATAGCCACATCTCACACCCCTTTATCAAGTTTTAGCCATTTAATATACATTTTACCAAAAAAGCCACATTTTACGTCACCACATTTACGTAATAGCAACCATTTACGTGATATGTACTTTTTATTCATATTTTAATGCATTACGTTATAAAAGGTGTTTGGTAACGTAAATTGTTGTACTTTTCCTCTTTTACCATGAAAACACATTTAATAACTTTTTATGGGGAAGGAGCAAAAGTGGTCACGTAAAGTACAACAATTTACGTTACCAAACACCTTTTGTAACGTAATGCATTAAAATATGAATAAAAAGTACATATCACGTAAATGGTGGCTATCATGTAAATGTGGTAACGTAAAGTGTGGCTATTTTGGTAAAATGTATGTTAAATGGCTAAAACTTGATAAAGGGGTTGAGACGTGGCTATTTTTGTAATTATCTCAATTATAAAATATTTAATTATTTAGTAATGGTGATTTGAATAAGAGTAGGAATAAAATTGGATTATGTGTATGTAGCCGCACATGACTCATGGGACACGTGGCAATACTTTATACATACTCTACCTGTATAGGGACACGTGTCAGCTTTGTAGTAGAGATTCACGTCACGTGACTTTTCAACCAAATCATAAAAATATTCATGTTCATCGGGATGGGATCCATTGTGAACAAGTTATTCGTTGTGCACGTTGTGAACAAATAAAAAGAATACATATAATCATTCATATATATCAACAACTGTTTGTAATATGATTCATATGAATAAAAAGGTTCATAGAAGTGTCTATTTAAGATTGAAAACATTCAAAAGGTTCATAGTACGTAGTTTTTATAACAAGATGCACAAGATGCATAGGATGCAACAAGATTCATAAGATTCGACAAATTCATAGGATTCAATAAGATCCAATGGATCCAATAGTATTAATAGGTTAATAGAAGAGTCCAGTACTATTTTCAACAAGATTCATAAGATTCAGAAGCTATTTTATGGTTGTTCACAATGTGCACAACGAATAAAGTGTTCACAAAAGATCCTTAGTCCATGTTCATCATCCCCTAACGGTGGCCGAAATCTATTTTGAGTAAATACCACATTAATGTAATTCCAAAATAATTTAATAACTTTTATTTTCGGAAACTAGTTTATTTATTAATATTTATAAAATAATTTTAATGATATAATACCTTTATTGGGTTCATTGTAATCACCATGCATAATTTTTAATCAATTTATAATTACATATAATATAATAATAGTAAATAATAGATAGAGTTAATTTTTTATTAATGTTTATAAAATATTAGAAACAGGGCTAACCTTGAAAGGGAGCTCATGGGCTATCGTCTAGGGCATCAAACCATAAAAGGACATAATTTTTTTTCAGTCTGATAAGTTATTTTGTCCACAAGTGTATTTTATTAATTTTTCAGCACAATAAATGACAAAAACCCTTAAAAAGAATAGGTTGTTGTATTGTTAAAAAAACATTATATTTCTATTTTTGCCAAACTCATTTAAAAAATATTATGTTGTATTTTTAAATCGATCCAAACCCCAAGTGATGCTAAAGTTTATTGCCAATCTAATTTATATTCCCTATAAAATTCATATTCTAGTCTTCATATCATCATGATGATGAAATATATAATAAAAAGAACATATATTAATAAATAGATGAATAAGGTTTTAAAAGAAAATAAATAAACGTATGAATTATCATAATATAAATTGTCTAAAAATGCAAAAATAATTTTTTTTTGAAGAAAATGGGTTTGTAGGTGGTGGTAGATACGTGGTAATAGAACATTATGGTGCCTCCAAGTGGAAAGTTAGCCCATTTTACTAATATGGATCATTATCATATTCTCTTATGCATGTGCATGCCTTTTAAATTATATTATTATTATTATTATTTTGTTTTTAATATACATTTATCAAATGAAATTAACCAACGACGTTTTCTTCTTTTTTTTTTTAATTTTAATTTTAAATTTTTAATAACACATCATCATCTTAGTATTATCTTTTATTTAGTTCTTTTATTTTAATAAATTTTCGATTAATCATGTTTTAACATTTTTTACTACAACATTTTTTACACGCTTAAAATTATGATTTAATTATACTTATGTTTTGATTTGTTTTTTGAAAATATTATGTAATGTTCAGGGCCGACCCTGATGGTGTGCAGTATGTGACCGCTCAGGACCCCAAGTTTAATAGGGTCTAATCGGAAAATTGACCAATGATCGGAAAAAATGGTGAAAAACTAAAGTCTGCTTAAGTTTAATTACTGTGTCTCACGTCATCAACAAAAAGATATGTGAGTGTGAGGATATTCAGATAAATATAGTTTTGAAATTAATTATTTTGTTCAAGTCTTATGAACATGTCTTAATATCATTGTTTTAAATGTTTTTTATGTATATAGCAATTGATAGACTACTAATAACTACTAACTTTTATATATATTTAAAATATTTCACATTTTAAGAGTCTACCATGTAATTATCGTACAGGGCCACCAAAATTCACGGGACGACCCTGGTTATGTCTAATTGTATGAAAAAAAACTTTATCATTCAAATGCACAATACAAAATTCTAATGAAATTGTTTTATAATTAAAATGTAACTATTTAGTACAAAGATTTTTTAAATTAAATATGATCATGTATAACATTGAACATTACTATTATAACGTTGACAAACCCTAATCGATGTATTAGAGAAATTCTTGTTATAAATTTATTTGATTTGATCCTAAAACCAATAGTTTAAACTGACAATTAAACCTAATTAATGTCAAAATTCAAATTATGGTTATGAATATTTAATTAATTAGTTCTGGTTCCGATCCGATTTAATAAGTCAGATTGTAATTTTAGCATTGCAAAAATTAAGAAAGCCAATGATAAGAACCAACTAAAGTATCATTTGTCTTGTTTCTTGAATGTATATCAGTTTTTCAATTTCACTCTTCGATCCTGGTTCAATTGTGTTTTGTTTGAAAAATATTTTGATTTGTTTGTTTTTTTTATTTATTTTTATAATTAATATTTTAGACACCACAGCAACGTGCGGGGTTCAATAACTCGTTTGTTACATATATGATACTATTGTGTGAACTGTTTGTTCAAATACTGATTTAGGTATTATATTTTAAATTTATATTTATGATTTGAAGTTATTATTTCTTAAATTATGTTGCACACTAAAAAACGTTTGTTAATACTTGAATAGTAAGTTGAGTTATTTCCTAGACCATAGTGATTATCAAATTTATTTCTCAAATGATAGTACTTTCAAATTTAATTGCCAAAATATAGTAATTTTGATTTTAGCTTAAATTTTTATCCAAAAATTGTCATTTTCTTATTTTTATTCTTTCTCAACTTTAATAAAAAAACTAACATTTATCAAAACATATGAAAATACCATTTTTATAAATGAAACTTTACAAATTGCCGATTTTTATAAATTATAAAATTAAACTTTATAAAATATCATTTTTATAAATTGTTATGAAACTTTATAATACAAACTCAAACATTATACATCAACTGTAAAAATAATATAAGAACCAATACAATAAGTTCAGAACGTTAAACTTCATTTCTAAATTTACAACATTAGTCATGTACATTTAAAATTAACAAGTCTTAAACAAAATACCAACGAACAATTCACAAATATAAAAAACTTGAACAAATCATATTCGATCAATCAACTTAAACAAAAAGAAATTAAAATACTATAAGGGGGCGTTTGGCTCACGGATTTCCTGGGATTCACTGGGATTTGCATTTAAAATCATGTGTTTGATTCGCAGATTTCAATAAGGATTTAAAATCCCTGGATTTCTTAAATCCCTTCATTCTTTGTTATTTAAAGTCCCAGCCTCCCCCTTAGGATTTTAAATCCCAGTTACATTGCATTTTTCAGATTAGCAAATTTTTTCTATTAGATAATGCAAAATCTTTGACAAAATCCTGACTAATACAAATGTTGCATAATGCAAATCCTTTGACAAAATGCAAATACCAGAGAAAAAAATCTGCGAACCAAACGCCCCCTAAGTATATACATCTAAATAATTCACATGTCCAACATGAAAATTATTAAACGAGCAACAAATCCCAAATATGTGTTATTTTTTTAATATTCTAGTTTTTTTTTTCGTTTATGTTAATTGATCAAATATGATTTGTTTAAGTTTTTTTTATACTTGTGAATTATTGGTTTTTATTAAATGCTTATGTGGATATTATTCATTTTGAATGTCAATGACTAGTGTTGGAAACTTAAAATTAACTTTTTACGTTTTCAACTTATTGTATTGATTATTGATTAGTTTAAAGTTACCATTTAATATATGAGTTTGTGTTATAAAGTTTCGTAAAAGCTTATAAAAACCGGTATTTTATAAAGTTTCATTTTATAAAATCGATAATTTATAAAGTTCTATTTTATGAAATTTGATAAATGTTAATTTTTTTTTACAAAAGTAGAAAAAGAAAAGACAACATTTGGGTTTAAAAAATTAAGTAAAATGATAAAAACATCATATTCTAATAATTAAAATCAAAACAACCATCTTTTGGTAATTAAATTTTAAAGTACTATCATTTGGTAAATAAAATTTCAAATCACTATGTTTTGATAAATAACTCTAGTAAGTTTCACACTCGAAAAATTGTTAGTTGCGCACGTACAATTTAAAAAAAAAATTACAATATGAATTAGGATTATTGGGTAGGTGACCGGCTACACGTGCTACCACTTGCCAAAGTGTGAGTCCACCACTGATCATAACCTATATAGGAACCAACAAAATGTATTATATTAGAAAATTTTATTAGAGATTAATTAAGCATGATAGATTTATAATTTATTAATTTTACAGGTCATGTTAAGGTTTATCTATCACAAATGCTCAAATTAGGATGGACCTCAGACCCATAAGGAGGTGAGGACCTTGAGGGGTAGCACCGTAGCACCGCCAGACAAGCAACGGATCCATTAGTTAATAATCTAGTTTCATACATTGTTAGTTTTTTAAAATTTTCGTTTGTACAAGAGATGATTGTTTGAGTGTGCAATGATACTTTTCGAATATTAATATATTTGTTAAAAAATGGTTTGATAAAAAATAAAGGGTAAATTACAATTTTCGTCACTGTGCTTATATATAAATTATGGTTACGATCATTTTCACCTCAAAATTACTATTTCAGTGCATATGGTTTTGTTATACTTTTAGTCCTTTAATCAAACATTTTTTTTGAAAATGACCATTTTGCCCTTTTCCTTTGTTTCAGTTTTGGTCCCTAACAAATTTCTTTATTTTTTATATTATTTTAATTACTTTTATCTTATTGTTATTTAATTGATATTTATTTTTTTTCTTATTGTTACAATTTAACTAAAGTATTATTTTCTTAATATGTCGTGTTTTATTATTAAAATTATTGTTATTATTATTATTATTTGTTTATTTATTTGGTATGTTCATTTTTAATTAATTATTACAAGAATTTAATTATAATAACTTTATTGTAACATCCCGAAATTTAGCCTGGTACGTGGATTTAATTTACTGGCTCTTTATTTTAATATTATTGCGTTGGTCCAATTAAATTCCGTTTCGTGGATTCAACGTGTCAAGATCGAGTGATACGTGTCTCCGAGCTAAAAATTAGTGGATAATTATTATCAATAAGATCGTGGATTTAATTGGGTCAATTTGATATTAATGTTGAAAAAGTGGTATCGGGTTTGGAAATTGTCGGGGCCGGGCTTTCTAATTATAGAAAGTATACATATATGGATAATCTTGAGCTTGTGCCTTCCTTTCCTTCCTTTGCTTTCAAAATCAGAAACGTGGGTGTGTGTGTATGTGAATCTCCTGGGCAGCAAGGAATCAAAGCTTGATTGCTGAAAATTGGTCATCTCCTTCACCACCTTTAGTGTTCTTGAGTTCAAGGTAAAGATTTGTGAGTTTAATTGATGAAAATTCGTATATGTGTATGTGTAAATGTAAGGATTAGTTTCTGGAAGTCTCATGGGTTTTGTATGAGAGTTTTGTGGAATACTTGGGTTGAAAATCGGGTTTTGGAGGAAAAAGACCTCCTGGTTCAGCCATGGAAGTCGACTGGTACTGCTGCTGTTATACCGAGAGCGCGGCCGCGATGGCCTCGGCGCGACCGAGTTGCCTGGGCGCGGGCCCGCGATGCGGCGGGGTCTGTCGGGGGTTTTTCGGGCGTGGACCGTTCGTTCGGGGTGGTTCCGTGGGGTGTGTTTGGTTGTGTCAATCGTGTTTCGAGTTTTGTTATCAGTCGGTTGAGTTGTATTAATCTGTTGGGGTTCGTGTCAATTACAGGTTCGAGCCGACCGCGTTCCGACCAGCGATAGAGTTCGGGTTTCGATTGCTTTCGGGTATTGGTGAGTACTCGAGTCTTTTACAAGCGCGCGTAAACTTTTATGAGTCGTGTATATGTGTTGTGATATATTGTGTATGACACCGAGCATAGTGCGCAGGTATGAGTTTCTCTACCCTATACGTGCTATATGTGTTTAATTTGCAGGTGTCCGCAATATGTGATCGCGCAGGCTGACTGTTCCTAACCAGTCACGAGATATGAGGCTGTATATATACGGCAGTGATATTGCCAGGTCGCTCCTGTGCCTATTGAGTGGCTAACCGCTGCTGTGTGCGGCCTGTTAGCTGGGGAACGTGGTCCCCTTTTGAGCAGAGATACGTGTTATGCATTGAGTTGCATATGTGTGATGATATATATGTGTTGTGTATGTTATATGTGCTTACCTGCAGAGTCTAACCCTCGCGTACTCACGAGCTCTCCAGCTTATGTTTTCGAGTCCTGTGTGTGTCTCAGGCAGTCATACCGTGGGGTCGCAGCCACAGTCGCAGCAGCCGAAGTGATTCAGAGGTCGAGGGTGTTGTTGATTGCTGTTGTTAGACTTTAGAGCTGTTGTCTGTATCTTATACTGGATCAGTATTATGTTAGCTTTCAGTAATCCGTGTTTATCAGTATTCAGTTGTGTTTATGTATCAGTGTCGGTTTATGAGATGATGTATGACTCCGTGTTAAAGTTTTAATTAACAGTGTTTTCCGCTAATCCTGTGACATGTGTACTTTGAGATGTTTGCGTTATTGCCACTTATGATTGATTAATGACGTGGCATTTGTGTGAGAATTGTGGGTGTTACAGCTTTGTATCAGAGCTTGTGGTTTCAGTATTGAGTATCAGTGGATGCTTGAGCTCTTACCGTGTTCAGATCCGTGGGATTCTTCCCTGAGACTGAGTTTAGCGGAATTAGCTGACCTAGCTTATTGTATAACGCTGGGTGATCGATCTGTTATCTTACCTTTGTGATATGTGCAGGTAGTTATGGCAGATCATGGTGAGGGTTCAGGGCCAGAGAGACCAGCGGGAGACGAGTATGTCCGCCGGTCAGAGATGTTCTCAGTATTGACTGAGCTCTACAGAGAAAGGGATAGAGAGAGAGAGCAGCAGCGACAGAGAGCTGATCCGCCGCCAGTGACTAGTGTTAAGACAGTGGTTGGGGCATCTTCTTCTTCTGCTCCGCGAGGTGGGTCCTTTAAGGACTTTATGGCGGGAGCCCCACCTCAGTTCCGAGGCGGTGGCGAGCCGGGTGCGGCTATGGCTTGGGAGAGAGAGATAGAGGCGGCATTTCGAGTTGCCCATGTCGATCCTCGTGATATGGTCTTATCAGCTGAAGGGAGGGGCTTCACAGTGGTGGAAGTCCATTGAGTCATCTATGAATACAGCTGCAGCGTACGCTATGTCATGGGATCAGTTTCGTGCGATCTTTGAGCTGCAGTATATTCCCCGCGATGAGCGCCGGGAAATGGAGCGCCGGTTTCTACATCTTCAGCAGGGCAGTATGTCAGTCCAGCAGTATGTAGACCGTTTTAATGAGTATGCTCAGTTTGCACCCCAGCACGTGGATACAGAGGTTCGTAAGGCTGATGCCTTTATCGACGGTTTGAGATCTGATATTCGAGAGTTTGTCGGGCTTCACGACACCCCGACATTTGCGAGAGCCTTGGAGTTGGCCCGAGTCAGAGAGAGAGATCGAGAGACAGAGGGGTCAGCCTCCATCCCAGAGACAGAGGACAGGGACGTCCGAGCAGTCCCAGAGTCATTACCGAGAGCCCCAGGACTATCAGCGAGAGAGGCAACCTGAGCAGCAGCAGGTTCAGGGGCAGGGTTCCGGATATCGTCGAGATAGAGACAGAGACAGAGGCAGAGACCGTAGGTCCAGGAGGTCTGGACAGTATTAGGGGTCCGGGACGACCAGTCAGAGTCAGGGGCAACTTCCCGATATAGTGCTCCCAGTCAGAGCCAGAGCAGTGTGGGGCAGGGGTCCCAGCCATCAGGGAACCGGGCAGACAGTTCAGCTGGGGAGAGAGACTGTCCGAGGTGTCGCCGTCGCCATTCCGGTCCTTGTACGTCAGAGCAGCCCAGTTGTTATCGCTGTGGTCAGTATGGCCACACTTCATTTACATGTACCTCGAGAGATTCCTTGTGCTTCCGTTGTGGGAGGCCAGGTCATATTGTGAGAGATTGTCCGGATGCGCCGCCTGCAGTACAGGGAGCGAGTACCAGCGGTGCCAGAGCAGAGCCGTCGACTTCGAGCCGCCGTGAGTCAGCACCCAGAGGCAGGGGTAGAGTATTTCAGGCTACAGCAGAGGAGGACCGCGAGTCTACCGATGTGGTATCTGGTACGTACATTCGGAACGGGCTTAGTGCTCGTATTTTGTTTGATTCTGGAGCAGATCGCTCGTATGTGTCTGTTGTGTTCTGTGCATATTTTTCTGTGCCTCCTACTGTTTTATCTGTGCCGTTAGTTGTTGAGCGGGTAGACGGTAGTACTGCATTAGTGAGTCGGGTGTACAGAGATTGTGTTCTGGAGATAGATGCTCACCGGTTTTTGATCGACTTACTGCCGATAGAGATCAGCAGTTTCGATGTGATAGTGGGTATGGACTGGATGACCGCTAGGCAGGCCGATATTCTGTGTGCGAAGAAGATGATCTGGATACCCATTTCAGACAGTGAGACGGTGACAGTGTACGGCGAGAGGCGCCGAGGTGAGATCGGCATTGTGTCTATGGCCCGAGCTCAGAGGTATGTTGCGAAGGGATGTGAGACCTTTCTGGCTTATGTTGTTGACGCCAGATTAGAGAAGAAGAAGACCCTAGTGGATATACCCGTAGTTCGAGAGTTCCCTGAGGTATTCCCAGAGGAGTTTCCTGGGTTACCGCCAGATCGTCAGGTCGAGTTTCGTATTGACCTTATCCCTGGAGCGGTGCCTATTGCGAAGACGCCTTATAGGCTGGCACCTACTGAGATGAGAGAGATGATGTCGCAGCTTCAGGAGTTGATTGATCGTGGATTTATCCGTCCGAGTTCGTCCCCGTGGGGAGCTCCAGTGCTGTTTGTGAATAAGAAGGAAGGTTCTATGCGGATGTGCATCGACTATAGAGAGTTGAATAAAGTGACGGTGAAGAACCGTTATCCGCTTCCACGTATTGACGATCTATTCGATCAGTTGCAGGGTTCGAGCTTCTTTTCGAAGATTGATTTGAGATCGGGTTATCATCAGCTGAGAGTCAGAGATGAGGACGTGCCGAAGACTGCATTTCGGACGAGATACGGCCATTATCAGTTTCTAGTCATGCCTTTCGGACTGACTAACGCACCCGCGGCATTCATGGATTTGATGAACAGGGTGTGTAGATCTATGTTGGATCGGTTCGTGATTGTCTTTATCGATGACATTTTGATCTACTCGAGGAGTGCCGAGGACCACGAGCAGCACTTGCGAGAGGTTTTGACCGTGCTGCGAGCGGAGCGACTTTATGCGAAGTTCTCCAAGTGCGAGTTCTGGTTGCGCGAGGTTCAGTTTCTGGGGCATGTTGTGAGCGTCGAGGGTATTTCAGTGGATCCGGCGAAGATTGAGGCCGTTATGAGTTGGGAGCCGCCGAAGACCGTACCTGAGGTCCGCAGCTTTTTGGGTCTAGCCGGGTATTACCGCCGCTTCATTCAGAACTTCTCGAGGATTGCCAGACCGTTGACGAGATTGACACGGCAGTCCGTTCCTTTCGTGTGGTCCGAAGAGCAGGAGTCGGCATTCAGAGAGCTGAAGTCCCGGTTATGTCAGGCTCCGGTGTTAGCATTGCCCGAGGGTATAGAGGATTTCGTGGTCTACTGTGAAGCGTCAGGTACCGGTTTGGGATGCGTTCTGATGCAGCGAGGTAAGGTGATTGCGTATGCGTCGCGACAGCTGAAGACCTATGAGGAGAATCATACCGTGCACGACCTTGAGTTAGACGCGATAGTGTTTGCGTTGAAGATATGGCGTCATTATCTGTACGGTTCGCGGTTTGTAGTGTATACAGATCACAAGAGTCTTCAGTACCTGTTTAGTCAGAAGGAGCTGAATATGAGACAGCGGCGCAGCCTCGAGTTACTAAAAGATTATGACTGCGAGATTCAGTACCATCCTGGTAGGGCCAATGTGGTGGCCGATGCGTTGAGCCGTAAGGCGTGCGGTCAGACAGTGGTTTCCTGAGCAGCGAGGCTCGAGGTCACATCGACTCTTGAGGAGAGTCTGAGGCATGCTCAGTTAGAGGGTTTGCGGGCGGAGAATGTGAAAAGAGAACGTCTTGCCGGGCAGCTTGAGATATTGAGTAGAGATAGCAGAGGTTTGTGGGCATTTCATGATCGGGTTTGGGTTCCGAGAGTCGGTAATCTGCGGCAGCTGATTTTAGATGAGTCGCACCGGTCGAGGTTATCTATTCACCCCGGAAGTACCAAAATGTATAGAGATCTGCGCGAGTTCTATTGGTGGCCAGGGATGAAAAGAGACGTGGGCCGGTATGTCGAGGAATGTATGACTTGTCTACGTGTGAAGGCCGAGCATCAGAAGCCTCACGGGCATTTGCAGCCTTTAGAGATCCCTGAGTGGAAGTGGTATCATATCACGATGGACTTCATCGTTAGACTTCCGCGCACCGTTCGAGGCAATGATATGATCTGTGTGATTGTGGATCGGTTGACTAAGAGTGCTCATTTCTTGGCGGTGAGAGGCACCATCACTATGGATCAGTTGGCTCGGTTGTACATCAGTGAGATAGTGTCGAGGCACGGCGTTCCGATGTCGATTACGTCCGACAGAGATGCGCGGTTTACTTCGAGATTCTGGCGGAGCTTTCAGCGCGAGTTGGGGACGAGAGTTCAGTTGAGTACAGCGTACAGACCTCAGACAGATGGGCAAACAGAGCGTACGAATCAGACTCTCGAAGATATGCTCCGAGCTTGTGCGATTGATTTCAGTGGTAGTTGGGACGTTCACTTGCCGTTAGTCGAGTTTGCGTACAACAACAGCTACCATTCCTCCATCAAGATGGCTCCATTCGAGGCACTATATGGGCGTAAGTGCCTAACCCCGGTGTGTTGGGGCGAGGTCGGCGAGCGACCTATCAGTGGGCCCGAGTTACTGCAGGAAACGAGCGATAAGGTGGCAGTTATCCGTGAGCATATGAGAGTGGCGCAGAGCCGACAAAAGAGTTATGCCGATCGTCGTCTGACTGAGCTCGAGTTCAGCGTTGGAGACCGTGTGATGTTGAAAGTATCGCCATGGAAAGGAGTTATTAGATTCAGACATCGATGTAAGCTGAGTCCGCGGTACATCGGTCCATTCGAGATTACCGCCAGAGTCCGAGATCAGACTTATAGACTGAGATTGCCTCCCGAGTTGGCCGGAGTCCACGATACGTTCCATGTGAGTCATCTGAGGAAGTGTTTGGCCAAGGATGATCAGTTTATGCCGTTATCTGAGATTACCTTGGACGATCATCTGAGATATGTCGAGCAGCCTGAGGCGATTACTGATCGAAAGGTGAAAAGATTGCGGAACAAAGAGATTGCGCTAGTACTCGTTCAGTGGAGGTATCATAAGGGTACTAGTGCCACCTGGGAGCCCGAGGCCGAGATGAGAAGCCGATATCCGCAGCTGTTCCCGAGTCCGAGCTAGATTCCGGGACGGAATCTTTTTAAGAGGAGAGGATTTGTAACATCCCGAAATTTAGCCTGGTACGTGGATTTAATTTACTGGCTCTTTATTTTAATATTATTGCGTTGGTCCAATTAAATTCCGTTTCGTGGATTCAACGTGTCAAGATCGAGTGATACGTGTCTCCGAGCTAAAAATTAGTGGATAATTATTATCAATAAGATCGTGGATTTAATTGGGTCAATTTGATATTAATGTTGAAAAAGTGGTATCGGGTTTGGAAATTGTCGGGGCCGGGCTTTCTAATTATAGAAAGTATACATATATGGATAATCTTGAGCTTGTGCCTTCCTTTCCTTCCTTTGCTTTCAAAACCAGAAACGTGGGTGTGTGTGTATGTGAATCTCCTGGACAGCAAGGAATCAAAGCTTGATTGCTGAAAATTGGTCATCTCCTTCACCACCTTTAGTGTTCTTGAGTTCAAGGTAAAGATTTGTGAGTTTAATTGATGAAAATTCGTATATGTGTATGTGTAAATGTAAGGATTAGTTTCTGGAAGTCTCATGGGTTTTGTATGAGAGTTTTGTGGAATACTTGGGTTGAAAATCGGGTTTTGGAGGAAAAAGACCTCCTGGTTCAGCCATGGAAGTCGACTGGAACTGCTGCTGTTATACCGAGAGCGCGACCGCGATCGCGGCGCGACCGAGTTGCCTGGGCGCGGGCCCGCGATGCGGCGGGGTCTGTCGGGGGTTTTTCGGGCGTGGACCGTTCGTTCGGGGTGGTTCCGTGGGGTGTGTTTGGTTGTGTCAATCGTGTTTCGAGTTTTGTTATCAGTCGGTTGAGTTGTATTAATCTGTTGGGGTTCGTGTCAATTACAGGTTCGAGCCGACCGCGTTCCGACTAGCGATAGAGTTCGGGTTTCGATTGCTTTCGGGTATTGGTGAGTACTCGAGTCTTTTACAAGCGCGCGTAAACTTTTATGAGTCGTGTATATGTGTTGTGATATATTGTGTATGACACCGAGCATAGTGCGCATGTATGAGTTTCTCTACCCTATACGTGCTATATGTGTTTAATTTGCAGGTGTCCGCGATATGTGATCGCGCAGGCTGACTGTTCCTAACCAGTCACGAGATATGAGGCTGTATATATACGGCACTGATATTGCCAGGTCGCTCCTGTGCCTATTGAGTGGCTAACCGCTGCTGTGTGCGGCCTGTTAGCTGGGGAACGTGGTCCCCTTTTGAGCAGAGATACGTGTTATGCATTGAGTTGCATATGTGTGATGAGATATATGTGTTGTGTATGTTATATGTGCTTACCTGCAGAGTCTAACCCTCGCGTACTCACGAGCTGTCCAGCTTATGTTTTCGAGTCCTGTGTGTGTCTCAGGCAGTCATACCGTGGGGTCGCAGCCACAGTCGCAGCAGCCGAAGTGATTCAGAGGTCGAGGGTGTTGTTGATTGTTGTTGTTAGACTTTAGAGCTGTTGTCTGTATCTTATACTGGATCAGTATTATGTTAGCTTTCAGTAATCCGTGTTTATCAGTATTCAGTTGTGTTTATGTATCAGTGTCGGTTTATGAGATGATGTATGACTCCGTGTTAAAGTTTTAATTAACAGTGTTTTCCGCTAATCCTGTGACATGTGTACTTTGAGATGTTTGCGTTATTGCCACTTATGATTGATTAATGACGTGGCATTTGTGTGAGAATTGTGGGTGTTACATATATATATATATATATATATATATATATATATATATATATATATATATATATGGATTTGTATATAAATGAGTTGTATTATTATTAATACTTACTTATCTTCAATTTATTTCTCTAGTTTGTCTCTGTAATTTATTTCTGTTGATTTGGCTCCTTCTTGGAGCCTGTTATTATCATTAATATATTTGCCTTTCAAAAAAAAAAAAAAATACTTACTTATCTTCAATTTATTTATTTTGTTAAGTGAATATGTTTTAATTTTTTTTAAGAATATATACACACACACAAATATATATATATATGTGTGTGTGTGTGTGTGTGTGTGTGTGTGCGCGCGTGCGCGTGTGTGTGCGCGCGTGTGTGTGCAACGTTTTTATTGAAATATATGTTTTTAAACTAAAAAGTATATAAACTTAACAAATATATAAATTTGACATATTATATGTATAAATTAAATTAATTTGTTAAATTTTGTTATAACTTCATATGCAGTTTTTGTTATGCTTAATAAACTAATACATTGATCATTTGTAATTTATATGAATATTAACTTTCTGAAATAAATAATGTAGAATGCCTTACACGTTAGATAATATATTTCGTTAAGATAAAACTACATTGTACATATAATGTTTATACAAATATATAATTTATATCTAAAATATATAAACTAGTACATATGCATGAATTTGAACAACAAATAGACTAAATTTATAAGTATGTATATAAAGTAATATAAAGTAGAGACAAAAGATAAATAAATTAAATGAATAAATAGTTAAAATTTTATAAATGAAAAGTAATAAAATAAATAAATACCTTTTAAAAAAATATAAGTATATAAATAGTTCAATATATATTTAAAGTTTATATGTGATAACAATAATAATAATATTAATAACAATACAATACAATAAATTAAATTTTTTCATATACAAGTTATTTTCAATTAATAATACTTAGTCATGTAAATACTTAAACTATATAAAATAATAATAATAATAATAATGTCAAAAAAATAAAGATAAAACATATTAAATAATTTATTACTTCGGTTTAATTTTAATAGTAGTAATAAAATAATATACTAAATAAATAATAAAAGAATAACAAATCATTAAGAAAATGAAATATAAAAGAAATATTTTGATTAGTGACCAAGAATGAAATAATATAAAAGGGTAAAATCGTCATTTTTAAAAAATTATTTTAGAAAAGGACCAAAAACATAAAAAAAAAACTTCAACTATAAGTACTGTAATTGTAATTTTACCGTAAAAAATACGGTAACCATAATTTTGATATAACAACAGGGACGAAAATTGTAATTTACCCAAAAACGTATTATCGTATGTCGGCATGATATTTTATTTCAACCCAACCCGACCAATCTAAATAATATAATAACAAAGAGTTTGTAATCTAGCGGTATCAATGTGTTAAATTGATGTGAACACTTAACATCTAGAGGAATCGATACAGTTTATTTTACGACTCAAACTTTTCAAACAATTATTTCGTATTTTATTATCCAGTTATAGAACATCATTGTTAAAACGAAAGAAGAAAAAGAAAGCATGCTAGAAGAATCAAATATTCTAAAACTCGAGCCACATCCTAATATTCTAAAACTCAAACCAAATATTTTCATAACGTGTCGCAGTTGACAGATGGATCGATGGGGATGCTCAGGTTGAGATGACACAATGGGGTAATCTGAGCCGCGTTCGAGAGATTAACTGGGAATGATTGGGCAGCGAGCTTGAGACACTGACAAGTTGCCTTAAGAACATCTTTCGAAGCATCGGCAGCTTTAACCAAATCTTGTGCACTAACACAACATTGTGTGCTCGGCTGATTCGAGTATCCAAACAAGAAAGACTCGCAAGCAAATAGCTTCAAGATTACATCTTGACAATTTATTTGTGCGTCTACATATTGTTTAGACAATAGAACCAAACCCAAAGTCAAAACCAAGCGCATGTTTCTAACCATTTATTTACTTTAAAATTTCGGGGTTCTTTTGAATGCAATTGTTAATGGATTTTTTAAGGCTTGTGGGTGATTGTATTTATAGGAGGACTGAATATATATATATATATATATATATATATATATATATATATATATATATATATATATATATATAGATTTAGGTTCAAGTGAGTACCACCTCTAATGCAGCGCACCAGAAGGTACCACCCTTAAAAGTAATTTTTTTGAAATTTTTTTTCATGAACATGTTTTAATTAACATTACATAGATCATATGTGAATTTCACGCAAATCCGAACACTCTAAGTGCATGAAAACACACATCACATAAATGCATGTTCACATGTCTTCAAAATTATGTAAATGTGTGTTCACATCATTTTTTGGGAGCTAGGAGATGTGAATGTATGTGAAATTTACATACGATCTTCATAATGTTAATTAAAACATGTTTATGAAAAAAAAATTTTAAAAAAGTTTTTTTAAAGGTGGTACCTTCTGGTGCGCTGCATTTGGGTGGTACTCTCTCGAACCATATTCTATATATATATATATATATATATATATATATATATATATATATATATATATATATATATATATATATATATATATTATGGTAAGGAATTAATACAATAATTAATGTATAATAATCTACAAGATGTTATAAAATATACGATTAACCTTTTCTACAATACTAGTTTAAAATTTTGAGATTTGAGGATAATAAGTATATTTATCCATTAACCATTATATTGTCGTAGAATTAATAATATATTTTTATCTAAATTTAATCGAATCAACTAATATATAAACTTGATCATGATTATGTCTGTACGAGAACCAATATAAACAAACAAAGAAATATTAAATATATTTACAAAAATTATTGCAATTAGTTTGATTTCAAGGGACTAAGATTACTTTTACAATATTATAAATAGTTTACTTTTACAATTTCTAAGGGAAAATATTACTTTTACGATATTTCAAGGGAAAAATAACAATTTCATGCCAAAAAATATTACAATATAGTTTTTAGTTAATTTGCAGGAAATAACTTTTGCATTTATTTCATTAATTAATATGTTGACGTTATAAAAGTAATTTTGTTATATTTTAAAATTAGTAACTGTATAAAAAAAAGTAATTTAAAATATTTGAATGTATCAATAATTAAGGCCATTTAAGGACTTGTTACTATTATATATATATATACATTTACGTAATGGTATCGTCCAATGGCAATTCTTTTCTTTTTCTTTTTCTTTTTTTTAATTTTAATTTTAAAATTTTCATTATACACCCTCATCTTAGTGTTATATTTTATTTAACCCTTTTATTTTGATAAATTTTTATTTAATTCTCTTTTAACAATTATTATTACAACATTTTTTTACATACTTAAAATTATGATTTTTAATTATACATATGTTTGTAGTTGTCTTTTGAAACTATTATGTTACGTTTAATTGTATAAAAAAAACTTTATTATTAAGATGCACAATACAATATTTTAATGAATTTGTTTAATAATTAAGATGTAATTATTTAAAATTTAGATTTTTTTATTAAATACGATCATATATAGCATTGAACATTACTATTATAACGTTGAAAACTATAATCGATGTATCAGAGACATTACCGTTGTAAATTTAATTGATTTGTCCGTAAAACCAATAAATTAAATTGACGACCAACTTAATCAATGTCAAAATTTCAAATTATGGTTATGAATTTTTGATTAATTAATTCTGTTTCCGATCCGATTTAATACGACATTGTTTGTAATTTTAACATTGCGAAATCTAGAAAAACCAATAATAAGAACAGACTAACGGTAACATTTGTCTTGCTTCTTGAATCTATACGGCTTTTCAATTTTATTCTTCGATGTTGGTTCAGTTGTGTTTCGTTGTTTGAATTGTTTGAAAAATATTTTTTTTATTTTTTTTAATATTTATTTTTAATTAATATTTAGACCCCGCAGCAACGTGTGTGTTCAATAACAATATCATTTTGCTTGCTTCTTGGATATGTATCAGCTTTCGAATTTCAGTTTTCGCTTATGGTTCATTTGTGTTTTGTTATTTGAATTGTTTGAAAGGTATTTATGCATTTTTTTCAAATTTATTTTTGTAATTAATATTTTAGACCCCACATGACCAATCATGAATGGTTGGATTAATTTTTATTTTAAACTTTTCATAATATACCCTTATCTCTTAACCCATTTGTTTTAATAAATTTTTGTTTAGGCATTTTTTAACATTTATTATTATAAATTTTTTAAAATTATGATTTTAATTATACATATGTGTGAAGTGATCTTTTGAAACTTTTTATGTTATGTTTAATGTATGAAAAAGACTTTATTACTCAAATGCACAATACAATATATATTAATGAAATTGCTTTATAAGTAAAATATAACTAATATATGTATCTGTCTGTGCATATATCTCTGCTAAATCAAAAGACTTGCAAATTATATGATAATCTAAAACTCTATCTTCCCGTAGCGAAACGCGGGTGTCACCAGGTTTGACACATGGCCAACCATGATTTGTTGGTGTTTTTTAAACTTCTCATATTACACAATTATATTTTTGTTATATTTTATTTAACACCTTTATATTAATAAATTTTTGTTTAATCTTCTTTTAACATTTATTATTACAAAAACATTTACAGGTTTAAATTTATGATTTTAATATACATATGTTTGGAGTTATCTTTTGAAACTATTATGTTATATTTAATTGTATGAAAAAAAACTTTATTATTCAAATTCACAATACAAGATTCTAATGAAATTGATTTATAATTAAAATATAACTAATATATGTATCTGCCTATGCATAACATATGCTAAATTAAAAGATTTGCAAATTATATGAAAATCTAAAACTCTATCTTCCCGCAGCGAAGCGCGGGTGTCACCACCTCGTTATTATTATTATGTAAATCTAATTTTGATTTTTGGATGATTGTATGATGACATCCAAATGTTGGCATTATAATTTTTTTTTTTTAAAAAAAAGTTAAATAGGAATATTCGTTAAAGGATTGACAAAAAAAATTTACATTTCATTAGAGATTACATATAAATATGTAAAGTTATTATTAGAAATGGTCAAGACCATAAATAATTTATAAAATCACTACTTATAATGTAGGTAATTTTTCTTTTGAAATAAAGTTTTGAAATGTAAAATCGTAATAAAAAAAAAATACTGACACACGACAAATCTAAAAAATATTGACTGTCGTTACGTGACAGATTTAGTTATTTATTTATTGGTATTTTTAGTTGAATAACACCTGTTTAAAAGGTACATAGTCTTTTTCAACATTTTTTTTTACTTTAGGAATAAGAAGAATTATTTGGCATTTTTGAGATATAATATCGTAATAAAATCATCCATGTTTTGCTAATAGATAACGTTGCATGTGCCATCTATCTATATAAAGATCTTATCCCGTTATATTATTGTTTTTTGGTTATTAATATTTAATAAAATTTTAAAAATAAATATATTAATAAGGCCTATAGTTACATAAGTTCATTGCTAAAAGAGTTGGTTGATAATTAGATAACAAAACCTATTTAAAATAACAAAATAAATCTTTAAAATTATAAATATATCATAAGTATTAAGTTTGTTTTTAATTTTATAAAGATATGTTTATTAATTCTTTTTATTTTAAAAATAAAGTTAGAAACATGATTTATAATACTTGCATGAATAAAAATAAAAAAATGAAGTAATCATACTTTTCTACTCTTTCAAGTTTCCTGAAAGAAGGTTCATGTGAAACCATAGAGGTGTTTATGCTAAGAAAAGTAAAAGTATATAAATGCAATCATTAAATAAAATATAATTAAAATGGAATGTAATGGGTTAAATGAGTTAGAAAGGTTAAAATTTAACCAAAAATATTATTAACTATTCGGTTAATCGCGTCAAAAAGTAACATACTGTCACAGTTTTTGCAATTTGGGTAACATACTAATTTTTTTTCTAATTAAGGTAACATACTTTCAAATCGATGTAACTATATGGGATTGAAAGGTGAAAATTACTAACGTGACAATTTCTTTGTCCAATAGACATTTTTTACAGAAATAACAGTTTAATTGATATATGATGTACACTATTTTGTGCAATTTAAAAGTACTTTTTGATGATACCTTATTAGTTCGAGCAAATTTAAAAATAATTAAGCAATATTATAAATTAAAAAATTGATAACTGGATACAGAAACTGTCATGTCAGTAATTTTTACCTTTCAATCTGATACGGTTATCTTGTTTGACTTGAATTGGAAAGTATGTTACCTAAAATAAAATTTTTTTTAGTATGTTACCCAAATTGAAAAACAGTGACAATAGATTACATTTTGACGTAATTAACCCCTAAATATTTACAAACATCCAAATCATTTACTTTAAGAATAAGCATTAAATTATCATCTTAAGTATGTAGTATTCTGATCTATATTTAACAAGTTATCTTTTGTAAATATAAGTTAACTTTATAAGAAAAAAAATTGTTAGCAGATCAACTTAAACTCAAGAGTGGAAGTAAAAACCATGTTGAACCGAAACTGGTACCATCCGGTCCAGTTCTCAATTCTAGTGTTTAGTGATTTTTTTATTCTCGGTTCGGTTCGGTTAGCTAGATACGGTTTTACATTTTCTCATGTAAATGTCAATACCAGTAACGATACTATCATGTCCAGTTCCAGATTCTAGTTTTTCCTATTTTATTATTTTTTTGTTTGATCTTTATCTGGTCTGGTTTGAACCGTTTGCACACCCTAAGTATCTATGGGTTTAAAATATCATACTCAAAATTTTCTTCCAAATTTGGTTTCGATGCATTACAGTTTGGTTCATCTCATTACACACCCCTTAAGCCATAGTAATAGAGACGTAGAGATGATGTAATTCACCGATCAAACTAACGTAGTTTGTCAACTTGGGCTAAGTCTGAATTTTGGAATTGGGCCTATTATATTAATTAAATTATTAATAAATTAGTAAATAGTACGTGATGTGTCGTGTTTGGAACGCTACGGCCGGAAGGCTAGCAGTGTTCTCCTTTGATTTGTCACATGTCATGCTTTCTTTTTGTCGTTTCATTTACTAAATTTAATTTAAAATTTAAAGCAAATCTAATTAAATTAATGACTAATTAACTAAATTAAATTAAATAAACTCTATTGTTATTATAATAAGGGTTTAATATGAAAAAAAAACCCAACATGTTTTCGTGTTTTTTACGATTTAGTCTCTCCCTGTTATTTCTTACTAAGAAAGTCCTTAAGTTACTGTTTTCAATCCTTTTTTCGGAAAAATTTTGTTGTTTTCATAATCAACCCTGTCGTTTTCCACAAAAAAACCAACATGAATTCACTATTTTTTTTCGAACAGTCCACAAACTTGAAGACTTTTTTAAAAAAATAAAGAAAAATTCTAAAAATCAGAAACAAATATATTACTTAAGAATTTTATTAGCAAAAAGTAACACGGAGGGACTAAACCGCAAAAACGTGAAACACATGTTGGTTTTTTTCATATTAAACCCTTATAATTATTATATAATACATATCTATAGATATTTACTTTTTTTTTAAATAATAATTCACGTAATACATGGTATTAACCGGTTAAAGTATCAAACCAATATGCTTGTTTAAATTGGCTTAGTTTTATGGTCTAAGCGTATGTTGTTGATCTGTTCGTTCTATCTTAGAGGATGTTTGTTTACTTCTTAATGAAATCATTAAGAAATCATTCAAATGTATCATTAAGAGGTAAACAAACATGACCTTAGTCTTTTATTGAGAAACTTCTAACCCATTAGACCATTAGGTCGGCCTACAACCTTAACATATTTCAGGAGTACATAGTAAAATTGTTTTTTATTTTGGGTATGTTTGGCAAAACTAGTTGTAGCTTTGTGTTTTTAAAAAAGGTAGAGCTTTTAGTAGCTGAAGCTTTTTAAAAGAGCTGGAGCTTTTAGTTTTATAAATGTGTTTGGTAAAAGTAGTTGTAGCTGTAATTTTTAGTATTAAATTACGTAAAAGGACATTAATATTAAAAGTGGTAGTTTATAATTAATAGGATGGTAAAAAAGTAAATATGTATGACTAAAAGCTCCAGAACTTTCCAAAAGCTACTTCTACTAGCTTTTTATAAAAGAGCTTATTTTTTAGAAAATGAAAGCTCTATGTTTCCTTCCAAACAAAGCTTTTATTTTTTAGTAGAGCTTATTAAAAATAAAAGCTCCTGAAAGCTTCTAAAAGTTATTAAAAGCTCCCTGCCAAACACATTTATAAACTCTCTCTCTCTCTCTCTTACTTTCTTTCACAGATTTTTTTATGAGATTTGCATTCTGTCAACGAATTTATATTGTCATTTAGTTTCAATTAACAAAGGGTGATGAGATTTATGAAATCCCGAGATTTTAAATCCTTTATTGAATCTAGGAACAAAACATGAGAATTTAAATGCAAATCCAAAAAATCCCACAAAATCCACGAACCAACGGCCTCTTGAGTATATTCTACAGTGAAATGGTAGGAAATGAAATTGTTTTGATTTACAAGTTTTTCTAACAAATGATAATGACATATTAAAAATATTAATTTAAAAAAATGAAGGAAAAATAATATAAAACCATAAAATCTATACTAAAAAACAATTTTTCACTCTTTTTCATTAAGAATTAGGTTTATTGTCTATACTAGTTCATACAATAAACAACATGAAAGTTACGATTCATATGTCAAAGAAACACTACAAATGATTGAGAACCGCACATGAAATGATGTGGTCATTCATTTAAGAAGTATAAGATATAAATTCGGTATTCTGTATCGATGTAACAAAATTTAACCGCTTGAACAAACATGATTCGATTCTTTTGTTTTGTGTTTGATTCAACATATCTAATGAAACATAACTATGTTTCTGATTTCTACATGAAAAAACTTAATGCAATTTTTAATTATGAAAACAAATCAACATTATGGTTTGTATAAAGAATTTTGAAGAAATTTTACAAATATTTATTAGATTTTCCTTTCATGTCCTCCATGGACTGCAAAGAAAAGGGGGCCTTCTTCCAAACTTTTCTATATTGCTGCCTAAGGAAGACGAAGACGAAAATGATGAAGATCTTGAATCACGACGAACCCATCCTACAAACTCTGCATCCGAATCCCCATCAGAGTAAGTTGCATGCTTGTTGAACCTCGTACGATTCCCTCTTCGATCATACTTTTGTAACCTAAACTTCTTGGTTAACTTTTTCCAAGACCAAAATCTCCAAGACATCAAATCTTTAGAACCATCACTATCGACAACATTAGGGCGAGGAAACGCTAAGCTTTGCACCGCTGGTGGTGGTGTTGGGGGTGGAATAGCCGCTTCTTGTGGTGGATTTTTGGGTGTTCCTGGTTGCATCTCCCATTTAAAGGGTACGCCTTCGTTTGTGGTGTTTTGATAGTAAATACGTGATGATTGGCCGACTGATGAATCTCTTGCAAGAATCTTGCCGATGGAAAACTCTTCTCCTTTAAGAACAGAAAATGTGGTTTGGCTCTTTTCCAAATCTTGATTGTCCATTTTTGCAAGGAAATGTTTGAGGTCGTTGAAGTGTTTGATTAGAAAGTTTTTATGAGGATGAAAACATTCATGTTTGGTCTACTTATAGATGAGATATATAAGAGTGACAATCAAGTTATTGAATAGAAAGGGTGTTTATTTAAATTTAAGATAGCTAAATAAATTTAAAAAAAACGGGTAAATTACTTCTCTAACCATCACATTCAACATTTTCTACTTACAAATTGATCATTTTTGAAGAAATCTTTATAATTGTAAAATATAAATGTTCTTATGAAGTTTTTAGTTTTTTAAATTCTAAATTTTGGTAAGATTTGGCCAATTCCTACGGTTGTCTTACATCCTGGGCAGTCACCCTTCTGACACACCCTAAATCCTAATGGCAGGCCATGAGTGTAGTGATTGTTCCGTTTCCTAACTTTACAGAGAGCGTTAAAACGTATATTCGAAGGCTAATTCGAAAATATAATGTTTATGTGTTGTTCTTAAAATTGGTTCGATGCCTTCCATTGATAAAAAACAAACATATTTTTACCATTCGATATCAAAAGTACGGATTCTTTTGTCTTAAGAACACATCGAATACAATTCTTCTATCGTATTATTTTGTTGATATAATACGACACATCAATTTTATCATCAATTTACAATAAATTCAATTAATTATTTGACATTTTTATTGCATATTTTAAATTAGATTAGGCGATGATGGCGATACCCTTAAGGCATGGAGGGTTTTACCCTTTTCTTACAAAGTACTATTTGAGACATGGTTGACTTTTAATGGGACTATGTAGCCCAATGATAGGGCTGTTGACTTTAACCAAACAGACATATAAACAAGTTGACCAACTATGAGTTAACAACATGCATCTCGTAAGTAACTTATGTTCTAAGCAACTTATCCAGTTACATGCATGCATTTGCCGACTTCTCTACTTCTAACTTGGGTAACAAGCAAATTGCAGAAATTGCATCTTCTATGTGTTTTTTAAAAGTTTTTGGAGAGTATAATTGTAAAAGTTGGCCTAGTTGGCCACTCACCGCTACGATTCGCACCTAATTAGGGTTGTCTTGGTCAAAGTCGGACCTAGTCGGAGGTAATCGGTCAAGAAGTCAAAGCCAGTAGAACTGTTTTTTTTAAAGTTATGCATGAGACCTACTAAAATAAAAGTCACATGTGCTCACTCTCTCTATCGATCGGACCTAGTCGGAGGTAATCGGTCAAGAAGTCACACGTGCTCACTCTCACTCTCTTTCTCTCTCTCTCTCTTGATTGTGATTCTATTGATCGCTCAATCTCTCTCTTGGACTGGTGTTGGACTGTTATCTCTCTCTCTCTCTCTCTCGATCGCTCATTGTGCTGATCAGCCTCCAAAATTCTATGTTTGATGTATTTGTCTATCGGTATGTGTTTAAAGTATTTGTCGAATTCTAATATTAATGAACTAAATTCTATGTTTGAAGTATTTGTCTATCTGGAGTATCCAACAATTATGGTTGTTTATTAAACATATTTTTAGGCGTTCCTAATAATTATAATTATATTTGACTTTTTATAGATATATTATATGTATAATTCTAAAAAAAACATATAAAAAAAAAAAAAAATTTCGCTACCCTCCCACCTTTGGCCAAAATTAGTCGGTAGTGACTTTTGCAACATTGTTAGAGTGAAAAAATAAAGTTGTACTGACAACAAACTAAATGAAGGGGATTTTAATGAATTTTATCTTGATCCAAACCTCTGTGTTAGTGTTAGATACAGAGATTAGCACTCTAGTGTATCGAGCTGTTCGGAAGTATTATTGATTAAAACTAAACGAAAATGTGAGTATGTGAATGCAAATTAACAAATCTTACAAGTACGTTGACCTGCAGCGTTTCCATCCAATTTGGCAAAGATGAAAGGAAGATGCCACTCTAAAATCTCGCTTCAACATTCTACGACGTTCTGTTGTTAGCTAAAATCTAAAGAAGTAAAATAACAGACACCCCAAACCAGTGAATCCCATAAAGTGTTCTTAAAGTGACCAGACCAACATCATCCCACGATACAGCACTCACGTGTGCACACCTAAAGTAACACATGAATACGAGATTTGAACTTGTAACTTCTAACCACTTGACGCATGCACATATTTCCTAGGAATAAGATTCGTGCTCGTGGTGCTCATCATCTGAAAATTTGGATTTAAAAAGTAGGTGGATCGAAAACCAGTTTTCAGGTCTAGTTATGTAAAGAGAGTTATATGATCACACTGACGGAAAGGTGGGAAACTAATCATATTCCTGAATAACCGATGAAAGAATTTTGAATGCTTAATACAAGACTAATCAAGGATTCTAATATTTGAAGTAGAGTGTATCTAAAACATCTCTAATACTAGCTCCATAAATACAATATTTGTCAAAGAGACTGATGACATGGCACACACTAGCAAATTAAGTGAAGCCAACCTCGAAGTTTTCAGAACAGCTACAATGAGGTTCACGATCCTCTGTGGTGGTTTCGAGTGCATTCATACACCCTAAATTGTGAACAGTAACAAACAATCAGATCAGCGGAGAATGACGAAGGAAATAATAAAAAACGATACCAAAAGGAAACAAGTAGGTTACTCTCTACCTTTTCTACTAGAAATCAGAAGAGCTTGTTTTTGACGGGGCATATTACCATAGTCGCAAAAAGCGTATGATTCAAGATCATGTGGAGCATGAAGCTAGCAATGTGTGTGCTGTTATAATTTGCTATCACATTGATAAATTAAACCATATTATATGATCATATTTACTTAATTTCAAACAAATTTTAAGATAATGGGCCAACACAAGTTGAATTCTATCGCTAACAGGTCAATTTGGGCTAAGTATTTCAAAATATAGCTAAAAGGAAATGGGCCAAATGGGTCAAAACCTTGAAACCGAGAACTTAGATGTGACACAGGTTTAAAGTTTACAGCACGAACTACTCTTAATAACATTATACTTCAGAGAAGTGGAAAATTTTCTACGAACAAGTCCTATGAAATCAGTTTTACTTTTTTTTTTATACTTCTTTCAAGGAACTGCTTGCCACCAAAGATGATGATGTTTCTGCGAACGAACCCTATGAAGTGGAAAATAATGTGTTTACCTCAGCAGCGGATGATATGATGGAATCTCGTTCAGAATTTAAATGACCACTCAACCTCCTGCACAGAGACTGAACAATTAAAACCTTTGCCAGCAAAGCAAGGGATAGGATGTAGATAAATACCTCGGTTTTTCAGACTTCGCGAGGTGCTTAGACATGATAGATGCCTGCAAATCACAAACAAATAATTATTTTTTGTTAATCACAACAAAAGAAACTAAGGGACGGAAGGAAACCAACCACCTTGCAGAGACAGAACTTCAGAAGAGAACAGAGCCAAAATTGTATTGAATCGCATGCATTATTTATTGGCTTACTTTTTTTTTAAAACGATGAAGATACAATGTCACCAAAGAGATAACCCTAGAAAAGATATATACAGTTTCAACCAATTTGTATGTGAGCTGTAGATGAGAACTCAACATGTGCTTACACAAAAATGAGACAACCCAAATGTAAACATAGATAGGGTCATATTTCGGCTCATGGTAACAAGTCTTGGACGGACTTGAATTTATATGGTAATGGCACTAGGTTTTGTGAAAACACGAGTGACAAGGCTCAACATATAATTTGGGATTGAGAACTTGTTTTTTGGTGAAACCAACGAGCCTCAATATAAAAGGGTCATTCGTCTTGTTTGGTTATTGGTTTCTCATCCTAAAACATCACAATCCAAGGACAAAGACCAAAGGCTTGTATTGCCATGCAGAAGAACTTTTAAAGAAATATTTTGAAACACAGTTTCCACCATGTCCATAATACCCATAATTATTTCTATAACTTATTATCTCCCGTCAAATACTGTGATTGACCTGTGGGGACTTTTTAAGCCATGGAGTGTTCATTTATCACACAAATGAATTGATACGGACGTATAGAATATAAAAAATTCATATAGATGCAATCTTTTTCAGTATATAGAAATATACACATCCTCCAATCTAAAACAATCAAATATTTGGATTTTGAGAATCAATGACAGAATGACCTATGTCTTCAACTTCAAATTAATACCCCATTTATTTCACTATAACTAAACTATTGACCAAGTTTATTTAAAAGCCAAAAAGTTACAAACATCCTGGAAAATCCAGACATCATCCTGCAATTCTTGCAAGGCAGAGCGGATATGAAACTAGTTACTTTTCCAGAAAAAAACTATAATGATCTTAAACTTTATGAACTCGGGATGTTGAAGAAATCCGTTCTAAAGATCTTAAAAATATTATATTTGACTCTTAGAAAGTCAACTAAAAAAGAGTGTAGATTTTGTCTAAAGCAAGAAACAGAGATGAAGCAAAATTGAGATTACATAAATAAACAAATTCTGCTATAAATTAAACAAGTAAAGCATATAAAATACCTGTTCTTGGATTATACTTCTTGCTTCAACAAGTTGAGCTTCTAGCTCAAGCTCTCTTTCAGTTGCTTCAGAAGTTACTTCAGCTTCTTTCTGTGCATCTTGTAACTGACCCATGCGCTCCTTTATGATGCAGAACAGAACGTTAAAAAGCTAAGCACTTCTCTTAATCACCAGAATATATGAGCACATGGCAACAAAGTAGCATGAAATTACCTTGATTGAAGCCACTTTGTTTCGAAGAAATGCTTCTATTTGATCTCTACCCATATGAAATGGTAGATCAAAGACATCCTGATATTGATGAAATCAGTTTATGCTTTCATACAATAGCTAGTGTTGTAAATAATGAATTTAGAGTTGGAAAAGCAAAATGGTCAGGTAAAAGGCTCAAAATGAATTCAAAAATACTATATTTATAAAACATTAAATCTAATTATTAAAATAGAATATTCAAGGAAACATTTGAAATCATTTTTCACAAACATCCACCGTATATTTTTAGATTTTTTTCTGCTTGCCCTGTTTGACCCGGTATCCATAAACTGCAACTTGAATTGACCCATTTTCATATCAATGGGTTGAAATTTCCACCTATAAGAATTATCAATATGAAAATCTTAGAGACATTGGTTTATACCGTCCTCCCACCCAATGGGGATTGTGAGGGGTCAGCATCCCTTTCATTAACAGGTGAAGGATGTTTGGATGAACCATTTGGTGCGTTCAAGAAGTCACGCATATCCACCTATAAGCATGATGCATGTAAGAAATGGTGTAAGACAGTTAAAACAATTTTCTCATAATGTACAAATATGAATGTCAGAAGAAATTTGCTGAGGATATTTTTATGATGATGAAGTAACATTTTTATTCAACTTTATGGTTCATCGCCTTTCATTATTAGTTTTCAATTTCATGGTTCATAAAAGAATGATGCATCTGTTAACATTTTGGGTCATGCTTGTCCAGCATGAACATTGAAAATGCACTGTTTAAAAAATCAAAAACTAAAATACAGTAGCAGTCTATCAGAACTGTTTTGTATTTGATAGCACATGCACAATTCAGAGTGACATTATTCAAACCATTATGTGATGATTTTTGTGTGGGTGTTGACGATGAAGTATGATATATATTGAACTTGTTTTTGGGATTTTTTTCTTAAGCAATCTAAATTAAACCAAAGCGAAACCGTGACATAGAGCAACAACCAGTTTACTGGTCAGATGACCTGACATTTGATCAATTCATATAGAGGAGGCATTTTGGATAAATCTCAGGACTAGTTGAGTCAAAAGTGTCACATACCACATGTACAACGATAGATATGGTATATTTGCCCACAAGTAATGAGCATTCTGCAAGTAGAAACACTGAATATAGAATGAAAAGAAAATCTCTTAATTGCAAGGGTATTGTGAATCATTCAGCACTTTACTTTGTGCCCAATTCAATGTTGTTTTTAATTATTCAAAGAACGAGACCTTTTAACCAAAAACAATCACCTATGACTGATTCTAAGTCCACATCTCATAGACTAACCACTATTATGCAAACAAAAACACAAGCATTTTTTGGGTCATGTTATGTTTACTCCTTGAACTTGTCATTAGAAGGCTAAAACTCAAATATCCTAGTCATCAAACAAAAGTGGGGATGGCTTTCACTATATTTCATTATTGACATACACAAATTACCAGAGATTTAGGTGCAAGTCATTGTAGATGTCCTAGAAAAGCAAGAAACATGATGGTGGTTTCATTATCAAGTGAAATATACGAGCAATGGTTTAAACTCTTATTGATATCTGTGAACCAAACACAAGATTTTAATTGTAAATTCCAGTAAATCCCAGGAAATCCACGAACCAAACGCCCCCTAAGGAATCATCAAGGTAGGATAAGCTAGGATGAGTGGATAGGGATAGGGTCGTCATAGGGGTGGGTGAGGTCGGGTAGGGTAGTAATGGGTGGGTAAGGTAGAGTAGAGTGGGATAGGATGGGGTAGTGTGGGTAGGGACGGGGATGGGGTATGGGTATGGGTAAGGTAAAATCAAGGTAGGGTGGGGTAGGCAAGTAGAATTATAGGGTATGGTACGGTGGATGGGTGGGTGGGTGGGTAGTAAGGTAGGGTGGTGTGGGATACAAAAGGTAAGGTAAAATCAAGGTGGGATGGGGGTTAGTGGGTGGGTAGGTTAGAGTAAGGTGGGATGGAATGAGGTGGGGTGGGGTAAGGTAAAATCAAGGTAAGGTGGGGTAGGTGGAAATGTAAGGTAGGATATGGTGGGATAGGTAGCGTGAGGTAGATGGGTGGGTGGGGTGGGGTTCGGTTGGTGGAAAGGAAAGGAAAGGTAGGATGGGTAGGATAAGGTAGGGTGGTTGGGTAAGGGTAAGACTGTAAGAGGTAAAATCAGGGTAGCGTGGAAAAGTAGGGTGGGTAGGGTAGGGTAGTTAGGTAGTGGTGGGTGGATAAGATAGGGATAGGATGTATAATTGCTTGTTTGAAAGTCAAAATCAAGCGACGTGGGTAATGAATTTCGTTAACCTCAATTTGTTGAGAAATTGAGTATTACCCACTATGAGGTAGCGAATAAGTGCATTATATACAACCAACCGTAAGTTTTCACTACCATTCCCATTCCTTACGGGGGATAAAGGTAAGAATAGGTATATTAACAAGGTAGCCAAGTGAAAAGACTATATAGAAGTTCCAAGTTACTTTAATGATATCACATGTCTCACCACAAGTACTACTAACATACCTGCATTGATCGTAATAATGCCCTCAGATCAGCATTCTCTGCAACTAATTCTTGATTTTTTGCCTCATATGCATCCACCTAAATAGCATACGAACAATGAATATATGTAACTTGAAGCAAAATAAATTCATATAACATACAATTTTCTTGTAGAAATCATTGTCAGCCTTCTTCCCATTCCATGTCCCACGTTGCCTCCCTTCTTTCTGTGGTGCAGGAAAACTTAATAGTCAGAAGTCTTAAATTTTGAGTTCATAAATATGCAAATATTTAAGCATTCAACAGTTACCTGAAGTAAATTCATTATTTCCATGCCTGATCTAGATTCCTTCTTTTTCTCCATCATAACTTGATTTAGTCGCTCCTGCAAGAAAGAAAAATGCTCCCAAATTTGTTAACTTTGAGTTGCTAGCTATATCGTAAAATATCCTAAGCAACGATATGAGAAATACAAGATGAATATCAGAAAATCCACCAGGCATATAGAGAGAATCATACCTGCAACTTAATGTACTCTTTTTCTTTTTTCTTCATCTCATGTATCTGTTGAGTTCTGACTTGCTATTGAAAAAAGAGACATTGAAGATTGTGAGTTATCCACAAAAGGAAGGACATCAGAGCTAAAATAAGATGACAAATATCAAAACGACGAATCAATAACATCATACCTGATTTCCTATAACCATCCTTTGAAATTCATCTCGTTCCTGCTGCAACTTCTCAATTTGAGACTTAAGACCTGCTTTTGCTTTTGCTTCCTGGTCATAAAAATGGCAAGCAAACAAGATACAAGTCAATATTTATATACATACATACATGCATATAATATACATGAATGTTATATTATATATACACAACCACATGTGCTGATGTGCACATTACCGTTCGGGTAATAGTTGCTATTTCTCTATCTTTAGCAGACAATTGTGCCTCGAGTCTCTCTACCTTGGCCTCTAATCTTGATATGTCCGACGAAAGTCTGCAAGAAAACCCAGAACTTGTCGCCACTGGTTGAAAATTTTAAAACCAGAAACACCATTGAATACAGCGTCACAAGGGCGTAACTACATTGGAGCTTATGGTAGCATGTGCTACCAGTGCTTTGATGCTGCTAAGGGTAAAAAAAAACTATCCTTTCTTTAAGTGCTACCAAGCCATTGATGAAGTGCTAGTGTGCTACCACCCATCATGAACGATCACAAGAACATGGTAACTCGCTAACTTGTTGGTTATTTTTTATGAAATTATACTTTTTAATTAATTTTATTATATTTTATCTATTGATTGATATTTTTGTGCTACCAGTTATACATTTTTCTGGATCTGCCTCTGCAGTGTCACAAAAGATGCAAAACTTAATCTCAGTCTTACACTATGGTTTTTGTTGTATTCTGCTCCCAATTCCATAAAAGTAGTTTGTTAACATACTTGTTTTAAGGAATTCATTATGCCTACGCAAAGTCTTTGGCATTTTGCACCTACTTCTTTTATAGCTTAGTAGTAGCTCCATATAAGCTAACAATGCATATAATTCGTCTTCATATCAAGTCAGCAGTAAATTCCAAATGCAACCGACTCAAAGGGTGGTGCAAGCTGGCAGCATTTCATTTTCCATACTTTTTAAACATACACAGAATGTGATGTCAAGGACTTGAACCTAACTACCCTCACAAATATGTCAATACATGTCAGCATGTCAATAAAATGCATATTTCATGAAATGGCCCAGTGGTTAGTAATGCTTTATAATGAAACAAAAGTGGTTCAAGATATTTCTCATGCCTATATGGCCATATAACTATCCACCATTCCAAACTAACAGATAAACTGTGGCTTTTAGAAATCAATATTTAAAGCCGAAAATTCAATGATTCTATTGTTTTTAAGGACCTATCAATGTGGTGATAAAGAATTTACCTCTTAGATAGCCAACAACAATGATAGTACCATGGACTGAATTTTGAATAGACTCGTATCAACTTTAAAACCTAGGACTTCACAGATTGACTTCCCAAATCTAAACTTATCCCCAAATTTGCTAAGGAAATACTCAATCAAACAAATGCATAACCTCACCGTTGTCTCTGATCATTAGCAGAATCTCGAAATTCAATATCACGTTGCCTCTGCTGTAATAGCGAGTATATACAATTGCAAGTCCGTGCAATCGAAACCTAAACAAAAAAGATGAGTAAGCGTAGAAATAGAATAAAATAATTTAAACAATAAATCACATATAAGCCAAATATTCCAAACCGGATCAGTTGCAAACAGATCCAGAGAAGCTGGAAATCCAAATGTAACTAGGCTCTGGTTCAAATACTTCGTACAATGATCCAAATTTCCGACATCGGCAAATGTGTAGTCACTGCAAATTTGTAGGTATATCTTTCAACAATTCACAGTTAAACTGAAACCCTAACTAATCATAAAAGTAAATAAGACAAAAAATTAACAAAAATGATGAAATTTTACCTCACTCCGAAGCTGGACTGTGTAGACAACAGATCGAGAAATCGCATTGAGAAAAAACAAATAAATAAGCATGAGAAATGAGAAAAAAAAAGTGAAGGAAAAAAAAATATATAAATTTTAAAGATGTAAGATGATACTCGGAGATCAAAGTTCGTAGTGTCAGTTGATGTCATTGTTGCGACTCGAGGATCTTCAGAACATTCGGTTCGCCGGCGCGGGAATGCAGAGAGAGTTTGAAGGCGGTGACGAGTGGCGCCGGTAAAGGCTTCTTTGTGAAGACTGTTGATAGATCAGAATTGTGGTTGCTTTTTAAAGTGATAAAGATTGAAACGGTTTGGAAGTTTGAAAATTGAATTGCTCAAAGCAACCGTGAAGTAGTGAATATATTTATTTATATGGGTTTAATTTTTTTTGGTTTGTCACACTAAAATACTTTCTTGTGTCAAAGTAACAATAATTCTTTTTTTTTTTGTAAGTTACATTTTATTACTAAAAATAGAAAGATTCATAAAAGACACGAGACGATGGATAGATTCAGAAACAAACAAAACTAGACACTACAAAGTTAATAAAATAGACGAGAATGTGATAAATTGTAGCATACCGCTAAATGAGTCAAATGCTAGGGAACTACTCAGATGGATTTTGAGTATCAAGAATGTCACGATACATTGAACTTCTTTGCATAAAGATCCAATGAAAAGAACAAAGTTGAATTTTAAAAAACATATCAGTTATTGTGCTTGTAAAGCTTCTATTAAAAAAAGGATATAATTAGTGGAAACTCATATCAAGTAAAGAGAGATTCACACAACCGATTGCCACCAAATTATCTTTGAGGATCGGTTTGAACTGCTAACAAACGAAATAAATATCTAAGTTAGAGAACTCGAGACCCACCAGTTATGAATTGCTTCCCAAATAGATTGTCATTTTCTGCATCAAAATAAACAATGGCCCATAGATTCTGGACAAAGAGTTGTTTGTAAATTCAACCCTCTATCAGCCAGTAACGTTCAAACTGAAAGACCGTTTAGCCTTAGCCTACAAGTTCTTGATGTATTGTTCGTTAAACATTTTATCAAAAAAATAAAACCAATATGAATTGGCTTGATACAAAAACAAATCAAAAAACCAAATACATATAACATATTGCAGTTGATTTTAATATATAAATATTGATTTCAAATATGTTTTAAATCAGACTAAAAGTAAACAAAAACCGATTCCCAAGATAGACCAAAACCAAACAAAACTGATTTGGTTTGGTTATATCGATATGTAACACCACTTCAACATTAATGTTGTTATTAATATTATGAAAGTATTTTCATGAATTAATGTTGTTTTCATGTTTCCTATGGAATTAAAGATTCAAAGGAAGGACCATGTTAGCATTTAAGATTTCATAGTCATTAGGTTTAAATAAATCCTATAGAAACTAGTCTATTCTCTGGACTAATTTTCATCCAGTATTTTTCTTTCTGAAAGTTGACTAACATATTTGACCAATCATTAATTATTCTAACATTCTAATTCTGATATTCTCAACCTTTTTCTTTTCGATAAACATGCAACAGTTTTATCAGAACTCAGGATCTGCATCAAAGAAATCCAAGACTCAACCACTAAATCAAATACATGGTTATAGAATTTTATAACATGGTATTTAAAATATAAATATACAGTGGAAATATAAATTTATAAATAACTCAATAAACTAATCATCCATCTACATTCATCATGATTTGTCATGAGAGTTTGATACAACAACTTTGCATTATTTCATGATACATCACTAAATTAAAAATCTAATCATTATGTATTTTCTATTACATTTTATTTTTAACCAACTTTAATATTTGACAAACATCAAACCCACTGGATTACAACTACTTTAAAAATATTTAAAAAAAAAAAAAGCTTAGTTTAGAACCCCCAAAGGACACATATCAAGATGTCAAACTAAAATTGTATGAGTTTTAAATTTAGTATTTTAAAGACACAAACAAGTAAAAAAAAAATCAGCTCAACTAGATGTTATAATTGATAAAATAAAGTTAATGTTATGATTGATGAAACGGTCCAATTTTTAATTTGTTAGTTGTTGTAAATGATGTAAGTTTACACTTTAATATTTTAGTTGATAAAAAAATTTGAACATGAAAAAAATTTAATGGTGGTTGTTATTAGCAAAATGAAAAAAAAATATTATACATAGAAAAATACACCTTAAAATTTATAATAAAACAATTAAAGTTTATATATCTATTACTAAACATATTATGAAACACCCATACAACTAATACGAGTATTTCGATACCATTATACGTTAATTTATACAGAGTACTTGCGGAAATACGATCAAATTAAAACTTTTGCAATTAATAATCATCAACGTGATTCCAAACACTTTGCATAAGACACAACAGAGTGTCGGAAATCACGGAGCAATGTAACTGGGGTTACAAGATTAAGTTATCAATTTAGTTACAAACGAATTAATAAACAGCAACTAATTCGCGTAAGTCCAAAAATGGAAGTCTGCTACTCCCGCCCCAATCATCTACAAAATGTTGAGCTCCTATCCGAGCTCCAAACGATATCTAACAACTTGGGCCAGCCGGGCCTTTGCCCTTAACAGATCCTGAAAAGAAATAACAACTAACGGGTAAACAACAAAGTTGTTTAGTGAGATTCTAGATTAAAGTACCATGCGATATATGAATGATGCCATGCAATGCCATGAATTCAACTATCAATTTTAGGAGGCCAACCAATGGCTAATAAGCTACCACATTGCGGTTACCATACACAAGCTTACCGAACAATGGGTTTACAATCTACTGCTCGATTACCACAGACACAGGCTTATCGATAGGCAGTTTACAGTGATGCCATACGATTACCACACACAGGCTTATCGTTTTACAGGCAATAATGGTTACCACACACAGGCTTACCATTAAGATTCCGCTGGGTTACCACACTCAGGCTTACCGTCTCGGCGGAGAGGTCAAATGAATGATCAACGACTATCAACCGAGTGATAATATGATAACAATAATATATGAGATGGCAAAGCATGAAAGTGACAACAATAATACGAAAGCAGTAACATACAATTCATGATATGCATGCAAATACGTTAATACTAGAACTCACAGTGATACACAGTACGCTCTCGGCCTCAAAACCGAGTTATATTCGTCAAAATATGAGTGATAGCCTTCACGTGACTTAACCCGTCAAAACCCCTACAAGTAGGTTCATAATATAATATTTATAAGTCTCACAGCTTATAATTTCTTAACTTTGGTTCGAATACATTAGTCTCGCAAGACTTAATTAATTTCGGCATCGACCTAAATAATCATTTTGGGTTAATTATTCTTCACAATTGGTAACATAAGTTATTATGGCAAACGATCCCAAGGACTAATTAAAATTACAATTTCTGGCCGGAACTGGGCTCAACTCGCCGAGTTCACTAGGGAACTCGTCGAGTTCCCATCCGAATTCGGATCAGCACCAGCCGGATTTCGGATCATCCGAGTTCGGGTCATGGACCATCCGAATTTCGGTCCAACTCGTCTGAAGTACGGTCCGAACTTGGTCCTAGGCACATCCGAATTTCGGACCTACACATCCGAATTTCAAGCCATCCGGATTCGGGTCAGGGACCATCCGAATTTCGGATCCCTTCCAACCGAAGCACGGTCCGAACTCGGTTCAAACCACATCCGAATTTCGGACCACCCCATCCGAATTCGGATCCCAAGTCATCCGGATCCTTTAACTTAGAAATTTTTCTTTCAAAATCAAGGGGGAACTCGGGTGCAGGTCTGCACTTTTGCCCTTCGGATTTAATGCTCAAAACTACCAACATTCCTTACATTTAATACAAACGGTTTGGAATCATTCCCAAACATATATATACTTTTCTAAACTCATTTTTACATTAAGAACCCCATTTCATTCATTTTTAAATCCATGGGAGTTCATAAAACTCCATTTTCGGGTTTTTAAACTAAAACCCACCAACATTCGTAAAACTTGAATAATATGTTTTAAAATGATGATTCTAACTACATTTCATCATTATCCTTCAAGATCTAAAGATTTCTCCATGCTATTCATAAAAAACCCATTTGGGTTTCTCATCTTGTTCATATGAAGATGGAGAGGAGAAGAAAATAAATGACAAGATTTATAATGAGAGTGATACCTCTTGGATCTTTTGAAATCAACAGGAATCTTCAACAAAAGTTTGATTTGGATTCTTCTTCCTTTCTTCCTCTTTTCTCTTCTCTCTATTTTGGCTTTTTGGAAAAGGATGAACACACACACACACACATGAGTGTGTGTGTCTGCGTATGATATAAGCCAAAAAGAAGAAGGTTTCTTCTTCTTTTTCTTTCCAACCCACAACTTTCACACTTTTACCATTTAGACCTTGGAATTAATTCTATTTCTTTTAAGGTCCTTAACTCATAAAATACCACTTCATTATTATAACTTATTCCAACATTTATTCTTTTACAATACAAAATTCATTTATATACGTTTGTCTTACTTACAATAAATATTAATTATCAATTATATAAAATTCGGGTCGTTACAATTCCTCCCCTCTTAAAAGGATTCCGCCCACGGAATCAGGTTCTTTCAAACAAAGCAGGATATTTGGCCATCATTTCAGCCTTCGTCTCCCAAGTCATCAGAGATCCACGGTGGTGTTTCCAACAAACGAGCACCATCTCGATCTCCTTATTCCTTAGTTTAATTACTTTGTCGCCGATAATCTTTTCTGGTTCTTCGACATAACGCAACCGCTCATCGATTTGCACATCATCCAAAGGAACGGTCACGGCAGGATTGATCGGACTTCGCTTCAAGTAGCTAACGTGAAAGGTGTTATGAATTCCTGCCAACTCAGCGGGCAGATCTAACTTATAAGCTTGAGCACCGACACGCTCGGTGATAGGAAACGGTCCGACATATCGAGGACTTAACTTTCCTCGCTTCCCAAATCTCATAATTCCCTTCCACGGAGATACTTTCAGCATCACGGAATCTCCCACTGCGAACTCTATATCTTTGTGACGTTTGTCGGAGTACGCTTTTTGTCTGTCTTGGGCCGCTTTGATTCGCTCACGAATAATCTGAATTTTATCATGCGTCTCTTGAAGCAATTCGGGACCCGCTAACGGTTTCTCGCCTGCTTCACGCCAACACGTCGGAGATCGACACTTTCGGCCATACAACGACTCATACGGAGCCATCTTTATCGAAGAATGATAACTATTGTTGTAGGCGAATTCTACAAGTGGCAAGTGCGTATCCCAATTTCCACCAAGCTCGATCACGCACGCACGCAACATATCTTCCATTGTTTGATTAGTGCGCTCGGTCTGACCGTCAGTCTGGGGACGAAACGCCGTACTCAAATTGACACGCGTCCCCAACTGATCTTGCATACTTTGCCAAAATCTCGAAGTAAACCTCGAGTCACGATCCGAAACAATAGACTTTGGAATCCCATGGCGCACAATAATCTCGTCGATATACATTCGCGCCAATCTTTCCAAAGGAAAGTTTTCTCGTATCGGCAAGAAGTGTGCAGATTTCGTCAGTCGATCCACAATAACCCATATAGCATCGTGTTGTCTTTAGGTCTTCGGAAGCTTTACCACAAAATCCATCGTGATTTGGTCCCACTTCCATTCGGGTATCTCGAGGGGTTGCAAATTTCCAGATGGCTTTTGATGTTCGGCCTTGACTCGCAAGCAAGTCAAACACTTTTCAACATGATTACCAACGTCTCACTTCATTCCGGGCCACCAATATTCGGATTTCAAATCCTGATACATTTGAACTCCCGGGGTGAATTGAGAACTTCGAATTATGACCATCCTCTAAAATTGTTTTGCGCACATCACCAATCTTCGGCACCCAAATACGATCCCTAAACATTTTCAACCCGTTGTTACCCTCGGTTAACAACACGCTTTGACCCACCATTCTCTCGGACTTAATATTTTCCTCTTTAAGGCCCTCGATTTGCCATCTCCGAATGTCGTCAAGGATAGAGGAACTCACAACTACATGCGTTAGCGCATAGCAAGTCGCTTCCGGGTATCTCTTTCGGCTTAGAGCATCAGCCACTACGTTGGCTTTTCCAGGGTGATAAAGGATTTCACAGTCATAATCCTTAATCAACTCCACGCCACGTCGCTGTCGCATGTTTAACTCTTTCTGATCGAAGATATGTCTCAAGCTTTAATGATCAGTAAACAACTGGCACTTAGTACCATATAAGTAATGCCGCCAGATTTTTAACGCAAACGTGACAGCATCTAACTCTAAGTCATGAGTCGGACGACTCTTTTCATAATCCTTTAACTGTCTTGATGCATACGCTATCACTTTTCCTCGTTGCATTAGCACACAACCCAACCCATTTATCGAGGCATCGCTATAAACGGCAAAATCTTCGTTTCCTTCCGGCAACGCAAGCACAGGAGCGTCAGTCAACCGACTCTTCAAAATTTGAAACACCTCATTCTGTGGCTTTTCCCACACAAACTTCGCATTCTTACGAGTCAACGAAGTTAGTGGAACGACTATTTTAGAGAAATCGTGAATAAATCGTCGGTAATAGCCGGCCAATCCAAGGAAGCTACGAATTTCAGCAACATTTCTTGGCGCTTCCCAACTTTTAATGGCCTCGATCTTGGAGGGATCCACAGAAACACCCTCACAAGATATAACATGCCCTAAAAATTGCACTTGTCGTAGCCAAAACTCGCACTTGGAGAATTTGGCATACAACTGTTCGCCTCGAAGAAGTTCGAGCAATTGTCTCAGATGAACTGCATGATCCTCCTCCGTCTTGGAATACACTAAAATATCGTCGATAAACACTATAACCGACTTGTCAAGCATTGGACGGCACACCCGATTCATCAAGTCCATAAAAGCTGCAGGAGCATTAGTGAGCCCAAAAGGCATCACTAAGAATTCATAGTGTCCATATCGGGTCCGAAAAGCCGTTTTTGGCACATCTTCTTCACGTACCTTAAGTTGATGATAACCTGAACGAAGGTCTATTTTCGAGAAATAAGCAGCTCCTTGTAGTTGATCGAACAAATCATCAATACGAGGCAAAGGATACTTATTCTTTATAGTCACCTTATTCAGTTCTCTATAATCTATGCACATTCGCAAGGTTCCGTCTTTCTTACGCACGAATAAAACCGGAGCACCCCAAGGCGAGGTACTCGGCTGAATGAATCCTTTCTCTAATAACTCTTCCAATTGTGCCATCATTTCCTTCATTTCCGAAGGTGCTAAACGATACGGGGCACGCGCAATTGGTGCAGCTCCCGGCACCAATTCAATCCGAAACTCTACGGATCGATCCGGTGGTAATCCCGGTAGGTCATCAGGGAACACGTCGGGATATTCATTAACTACTGGTACATCCTTGAGGTTTTTCCCTTCTTTCTTAGTATTTAACACACAAGCCAAGAAGCATTGACAACCCTTACATAAACTTTTCCGAGCCTTAGCCACCGAAATCACTGCGGCTTCCCTTTTTCGTCTATCCTCATACACAAATATTTCTTCGCCTTCCGGCGTGAACAAACGAACGATTCTATTAGCACAAGCAATAGTGGCAAGGTTATTGGCCAACCAATCCATGCCAGCTATTACATCAAATTCTTTGGTGTCTATGGGGACAAGGTCAATATCAAAATTATGTCCGTCTAGGGTCAGCACACAATCATAGTATATTTGGGTGACACTGACCGGTTTTCCGCTTGCCACATCAACAGATAAGGGAAAAGGCATTAAAGAAGGTATAATGTCTAACTTTCGTGCAAATGCTTTGGAAATAAAAGACACACTTGCACCAGAATCGAACAATACTACAGCAGGTAAAGAATTTAGGAGAAAAGTACCGGTTACGACATCCGTCACATCCTGCGCCTCAGCAGCTGTAATCTGATAGACTCTGGCTTGAGGCTTGGGTGGATTCCCCTTTGATTGGGAGGAACCACCAACAAAACTAGGCTTTGCAACTGAACCTTTACTTTCCGATGCCGTCAATCTCTTCTTCGGGCAATTCCGAGCGAGGTGGCCCACCTGGCCACATTCGTAGCATGCATCACTTCTTTTGGGGCACGCAGGACGTATGTGTCCCTCTTCCCCACATCCATGGCAAACAATAGGGGACAAACATTCCCCTCGATGAAGTTTCCCGCATCGGCTACAAGTAGGCACCGAAATCGAAAATTGAGATTTCGACTGAAAGCTATTGGAATTAGCAGGTTTCTTTGAATGTCGGGAGGATTGGGAACGTGAACGAGAGTCCACGTTCTTCGAAAATGATTGTTGAGGTTGCTTAAACGCCCCCGACGAAGACTCAACCTTCGCTTTCTTTGATCCAGCAGCCTCTTGTTCCCTACGGAACAATTCATACTCCCGGAGTCGCGCATACTCCACAGCTTTCTCGAAAGATTCAACTGCGCGAACCGTTACCATCTCGCGGATCTCACTCCGCAGTCCCTCAACAAAATAGTCAGTCTTTTGCTTTTCATCAGCAATCACTGACCCTACAAACATCGCCTTCGAGTTAAACTCGATCAGATAATCGTCCACTGATAGCTCTCCTTGCTGAAATGTCAGGAAGTCTCTTTTTATCTTCTGTACCGCAACAGCCGGACAGAAATGCTTGTCAAACCTGGTTTTGAATTCTTCCCAGGTCATCTTAGCCACGGCATCCAAGCCCAAAATCTCCGCTTCGGAATCCCACCAAGTTAAAGCAGGACCAACAAATTGTGCAGTTGCGTACTGCACCTTTTTCTCATCATTGACATCGGTGACTCGGAATAACTTCTCAATTGCCTTGATCCAGTCCAAGGCCTCCACAGTAGTTGCTCGTCCATTGAACGCTGGAGGACGACAACCAATGAAGTTCTTATACGACATTCCCCTTTTTGACTTAGAGGAGCCGTGCTTCCGTTCCTTATCTTTCTTGGGCCTTTCTGCCCTACTTCCACTTCCAGCGCCTTCAGTATTATCGTTACTTGCTTGCTCTCCCTCAGCATTATTTTTCTTTCCCTGAACGTTCTGGGAAGCAAGTAGTTGGGTCATTAGCTCATTCTGCTGGCGATTTTGCTCCAGCATCTGAGCCATCATCTGCATCATCTGGTCCTCTCTAGACCCTCCACCAGTACGGAAACTGGATTCATTTTCATAATCTGGAGACTGATCTCTGCCTCCCCCATCATTTGAATGTTCTACCTCCTGGTGTAGAACGCGATTCGACTGGTTATCCGACATTGTCTGCAACCAACAGTTACAGGTCGGTTCAACACTTCTTTCACACCAAGGTGTGCGCATGATATTTATATGTATGTATGTATATATATATATATATATATATATATATATATATATATATAATTATGCTTTCATCAAGTCATACTCTTAAAAGTCTACCCAATATTATCCCATCCTAGGCCAAAGGTCAATTGTAATTGTTATAATATTGCCGCCTAGGTGGGTCAATAACAGCATCTGAAACCGTGCTCAGAGTAGAGTATCGTCGACTATACTCTGTCTATGAGCTCCAGCTCTGATACCAAATTGAAACACCCATACAACTAATACGAGTATTTCGATACCATTATACGTTAATTTATACAGAGTACTTGCGGAAATACGATCAAATTAAAACTTTTGCAATTAATAATCATCAACGTGATTCCAAACACTTTGCATAAGACACAACAGAGTGTCGGAAATCACGGAGCAATGTAACTGGGGTTACAAGATTAAGTTATCAATTTAGTTACAAACGAATTAATAAACAGCAACTAATTCGCGTAAGTCCAAAAATGGAAGTCTGCTACTCCCGCCCCAATCATCTACAAAATGTTGAGCTCCTATCCGAGCTCCAAACGATATCTAACAACTTGGGCCAGCCGGGCCTTTGCCCTTAACAGATCCTGAAAAGAAATAACAACTAACGGGTAAACAACAAAGTTGTTTAGTGAGATTCTAGATTAAAGTACCATGCGATATATGAATGATGCCATGCAATGCCATGAATTCAACTATCAATTTTAGGAGGCCAACCAATGGCTAATAAGCTACCACATTGCGGTTACCATACACAAGCTTACCGAACAATGGGTTTACAATCTACTGCTCGATTACCACAGACACAGGCTTATCGATAGGCAGTTTACAGTGATGCCATACGATTACCACACACAGGCTTATCGTTTTACAGGCAATAATGGTTACCACACACAGGCTTACCATTAAGATTCCGCTGGGTTACCACACTCAGGCTTACCGTCTCGGCGGAGAGGTCAAATGAATGATCAACGACTATCAACCGAGTGATAATATGATAACAATAATATATGAGATGGCAAAGCATGAAAGTGACAACAATAATACGAAAGCAGTAACATACAATTCATGATATGCATGCAAATACGTTAATACTAGAACTCACAGTGATACACAGTACGCTCTCGGCCTCAAAACCGAGTTATATTCGTCAAAATATGAGTGATAGCCTTCACGTGACTTAACCCGTCAAAACCCCTACAAGTAGGTTCATAATATAATATTTATAAGTCTCACAGCTTATAATTTCTTAACTTTGGTCCGAATACATTAGTCTCGCAAGACTTAATTAATTTCGGCATCGACCTAAATAATCATTTTGGGTTAATTATTCTTCACAATTGGTAACATAAGTTATTATGGCAAACGATCCCAAGGACTAATTAAAATTACAATTTCTAGCCGGAACTGGGCTCAACTCGCCGAGTTCACTAGGGAACTCGTCGAGTTCCCATCCGAATTCGGATCAGCACCAGCCGGATTTCGGATCATCCGAGTTCGGGTCATGGACCATCCGAATTTCGGTCCAACTCGTCTGAAGTACGGTCCGAACTTGGTCCTAGGCACATCCGAATTTCGGACCTACACATCCGAATTTCAAGCCATCCGGATTCGGGTCAGGGACCATCCGAATTTCGGATCCCTTCCAACCGAAGCACGGTCCGAACTCGGTTCAAACCACATCCGAATTTCGGACCACCCCATCCGAATTCGGATCCCAAGTCATCCGGATCCTTTAACTTAGAAATTTTTCTTTCAAAATCAAGGGGGAACTCGGGTGCAGGTCTGCACTTTTGCCCTTCGGATTTAATGCTCAAAACTACCAACATTCCTTACATTTAATACAAACGGTTTGGAATCATCCCCAAACATATATATACTTTTCTAAACTCATTTTTACATTAAGAACCCCATTTCATTCATTTTTAAATCCATGGGAGTTCATAAAACTCCATTTTTGGGTTTTTAAACTAAAACCCACCAACATTCGTAAAACTTGAATAATATGGTTTAAAATGATGATTCTAACTACATTTCATCATTATCCTTCAAGATCTAAAGATTTCTCCATGCTATTCATAAAAAACCCATTTGGGTTTCTCATCTTCTTCATATGAAGATGGAGAGGAGAATAAAATAAATGACAAGATTTATAATGAGAGTGATACCTCTTGGATCTTTTGAAATCAACAGGAATCTTCAACAAAAGTTTGATTTGGATTCTTCTTCCTTTCTTCCTCTTTTCTCTTCTCTCTATTTTGGCTTTTTGGAAAAGGATGAACACACACACACATGAGTGTGTGTGTCTGCGTATGATATAAGCCAAAAAGAAGAAGGTTTCTTCTTCTTTTTCTTTCCAACCCACAACTTTCACACTTTTACCATTTAGACCTTGGAATTAATTGTATTTCTTTTAAGGTCCTTAACTCATAAAATACCACTTCATTATTATAACTTATTCCAACATTTATTCTTTTACAATACAAAATTCATTTATATACGAACTTTGTCTTACTTACAATAAATATTAATTATCAATTATATAAAATTCGGGTCGTTACATATTACCATAAATTATGTAACATCTCGACTTTGACCTAGTACGTGAAATTATTTAATTCGATATGTTAATTATTATTATTATTATTGAGTTAATTAGTGATACGTGAAATTTAACACGTGAAGAGGTTGTTCACCACGTAAATGTGGCTTCGGAATATAATTTTAGTGGAATATTTACTTTAAGATCACAAGTTAATTTCGAGTATTATTGGATTAAACTTTAAATTATGACATCAGGAACCAAAATTGGGTATCGAACCGGCTAAATAATATATTCTTGTATAAGCTTCATGTCTCTCAAAGCTAATACAAAGGTGCTCTCTCTCTCTCTCTCTCTCTCTCTCTCTCTCTCTCTCTCTCTCTCTCTCTTTCTCTCTCTCTCTGTGTGTGTGTTGATCCCAGGAGCAGTATCAAGCCAAGGTGACAAAAATCATATACAATTCATCTTCCATTTATCTCATTCATTATCATCTTTATTGTTCTTCATTTAAACAAAATAAGAAAGCTTTGATTCACGAGAGAATTGAGTTGTATATTAGAGTTTTATTGGGAATTAGTTTAGGAGTATGCTAGTGGTGAATATGTATTGTTTCAAAGAGTTACAATTACTGGAATCGAGTAATGGGGGTTTAAACCCTGGGCAATACCGAACCAGAAATGGAGGATATATGTTCTTATTGTATCATGGTCGCGATGGCTTTAAGGCGGCAAACGGGGAGCACAACCTGCGATTGAAGACACTATATTTTATTTGATTCTTGAGCGGATCACTCGTTTATGTCTATTACTTTCTATGACAACTTTACTGTTACTCTGTCTGTGTTATCCGAACCCTTGATTGTGGGAGTAAATTAGTGAGCCAAGTTTACCGAGAGTGTATGTTAGAGATTGATATTCATCGTTTCCTGATTGACTTGCTACTTATTGAGACTAACAGTTTTAACGTGATTATGGATTCAATGATAGTTCGACAGACTGATATATATTGTTTACTAAAATTATGATTAAGACTCCCATTTTCTGACAGTGAGAGTGTTACTGTATGTGGAGAGAGATGAAAGTGTGAGATAGGGATCATTTCCATGGCTCGTGCTCAGAGTTATGTGACTAAGGTTGGGAGACATTTTTGGCTTATGTTGTTGGTGCCAAGAAAGAATGATTCAAGATTTTCCGAGGTATTCCCAGATGAGTCATCTAGGTTACTGCCAGATCGCCAGGTTGAGTTCCAGATTGATTTAGTTCCCAGAGAGGTGTCGATTGTGGATACACCTTATAGGCTAGCACCGACTGAGATGAGAAAGATGAGGACTCAGTTTCAGGATCTACTTAGTCGTGAATTTATCTGTCCGAGTTGAGCACAACCTATCATCCTCACCCAGACGAATAGTCCGACTGCACCAACCAAACCTTAGAGGATATGTTGCGAGTGTGTGCTATCGACTTCGATGGTAGTTGTGATATTCATTTGGCACTAATCGAGTTAGCGTATAATAACATCTATCACGCCACTATCGACATGGCTTCATTTCCAGCATTGTATGGTCGTCAGTGTTTGACACCAGTGTGTTGGGGAGAGGTCGGTAAGAGACCAATTTGTGGGTTTAAGCTACTTCAAAAGACCTGTCATAAAATGGTCATTATACGAGAGTATATGTATACATCCCAGAGCAGACAAAAATGTTATATATATATATATATATATATATATATATATATATATATATATATATATATATATATATATTGTTGTACCTCAAAGTTAGAATTAAAAATGAGAGACCTAGTGGTGTTAAAAGTGTCACCGTAGAAAGGTGTGATCAGACTCAGACGATGAGGCACGTTGAGTCTCCGGTACATAGGATCGTTCGATGTCGTAGCCAGAGTTCGAGATTAGGCCTACTGCCTAAATTAACCTCCAGAGTTAGTCAGTGTGCATGACGAGTTCCACATGAGTCATCTGAGGAAGTGTTCAACGAAAGATGATCATAGTGTACCCCAATCAGAGATTAGTGTTGACGATGAGCTTCGATATGCCGAACAACCTTAAACACAGAAAGATTAAGAGAGTGTCTCGTTTATTCCTCCACCTCCAAATAGCCCAAATTAGGGGTGAGCATGGGGTGGTTCGGTTCGGTTTTTGGCCGAAACCGAACCCAAACCGAAAATTCCGGTTTTTGAAATGGAGAAACCGTTCGGTTTCGGTTTTTTCCGGTTTCGGGTTTTTGGTTTTCCGGTTTGGATTACCGGTTTTTCGGTTTACACCCGTGGGTTTTTTGGTTTTTGGTTTTTCGAAAACGGTTTGGTTTTTGGGTTCAAACCCGAAAAATCTTAAGCACTATTTGATATATCACTAAAAAATAATTGTTTATGTTTACTTATGTGTTAGTTTGATACTTCGAATTGATAAAATTGGATATTAAATATTAATTTAGTTGTTTTATACTCTAATTTATTAAATTTACTAACTTAGACTTTGAATTAATTTAAGTAATTTCATCATGTAAAATATAATAATAATGTTTACACCAATTAATTAGCATTATCTACTTCACATATAATTAAAATAAGCATAACTATTAATAATGTCAATTTATTCGCATTTTAACATCATAAATATCAATTATATATGTAATTGAAAAATGTTTCCTTTAATATAGGAGTAGAACATAACATTAAATATGAGTGAAAGTAGAAATAACTCAATAAATATATATAAAATATTTATAAAAATTAAATTAATTTTAAAACCGGTTCGGTTCGGTTTTGAGAGGGAATCCGAAACCAAACCATTTACTCCGGTTTTTTCGGTTTCGGTTTTTTTGGTTTTTCGGTTTCCCGGTTTTCCGGTTTTTTCGGTTTGGTTTTTCCGGGTTTTTCGGTTTTTTGGTTTTCCGGTTCGATTTTTGCTCACCCCTAGCCCAAATAGATTGTGTAACAACAAAAAGATTAACATAGACATTATTCCTCCACCCCTAAGAGTGGTGGGTATACCCATCTTTCCCAAACTCATCTTTCTATACACCTCAGCGCCACATCAGCTTTTCTCTCTCCATCTTTCCCCACCTTTCTAACTTGGAAATACTCATCTTTCTATATATTTCCATCTTTCTTAATTTTTTTTAAATAAATTCATTTGAATTAACGAAACAATTAAAACTAAAATACTTAATTTTATACATATTTAAAAACTATTACATAACTAAAATTAAAAACTACACAATTAAAAATACGAATGTAAAATAAGAAACTGAAATTATGAACGTAATATACGAAACTAAAATATTAATAAAACAATTAAAACTAAAATATTTAAAATACGAAACTGAAATTACAAATGAAACAAAAATTACGAATGTAAAATACGAAACTGTATGAACGAAACAACAATTACGAAACTAAAAATAAAAAAATACATACATTTACGTAACTATAATAAGAAACAACAATAAAAATAAAATAATTATAAATTTAAAATTGTATGTGTGTGTTGATAGTAAATAAAAAAAGAAGAAGGGTGAAGCAGGGCCGTGCGGAGAGAAGAACCCGTGAGAGGGTCCAACTTCTGCGGGGCCAAGGTTGGGGGGCGGTGTGGCCGCCGGCCTCAAGCCTATTTGGCAAGGCCGAGAGGCTTCGGCCTCTGTATAACCATCACTCTTATATTTACTTATCTATAATATAAAAGTGGTTGATTTTTTACAAAATCTTTATTATGATAGTGATTTTTCTTTTTCCTTTTCATAATAGATTTTGATTTCTTTTATAGTAATATTTATCACATGCTATATTTAAGTTTCATGTGATTTTTATGATTAATAGTAATATATAAGAACAGTAAATAAATGTTATAATATGTTAATCCATACATTTTGAAGAAAGTTAGGGGTATTAATACGCTAAAATTATAGAAAATGAATTTTTTTTTGAGTTTTACAAGCTTTTTTAACTCATGATAGTTATGCATATAGAAAATATGACAAACAATGAAAGAAAAATTATAAAACTTCATTCTTTGTCCATGTTTTTTATTATCTCCTTTTTGATGAGAAATATAAGAAACTGATATTTATTATTAACTAAACTCTCTACTCCTTTACTTTGAGATTAAGGCTTTCAACACAAGATTAAAAAGCTTGTAAACATCCCTCAATTCTATTATTTTTGATTCCACCGTGCCATGCACCTTTAGCATATAAAAACGTAAAGATAAATGAACTGTATCCTGAGTAACGCACGTGTATACACTAGTTATATAGTTATTGTGAAAGGCATACATGGATGAGTGTTATTTGATATTTCTTATATGAATACGACTATATTTATCATTTATTTATAACTTATATATATATTAAAATAATATAATATAATAATATGTAGTCACAAACGCACAAGAAAGATAAAGTCCCTTTGTAGATGGGGTAACTTTGAAATTCAGTATTTATTTAATATATATATACACATGAACAATGACTGAATCTCACGTACAATCACGTCTATAGATGCATGTTAGGGTTGGATTTGTTGACTTTATTTGGTACAAGTGTGGTGGTGCTATTAATGGGTGATACCAAACGGCGTCCATCCTTACCAACACATGAACAAGTACAAAGAAAACACACGGGTATGTTAAATTGTCCGCAATCAATCAATTCACAATCTTCCTTCTTGTGACATGTACAACCAGCATATGAGATTCCAGAAAAGTTAAAGAATAAACCTACAACAAAATATGTTAAAATTAATCAACACTTAAAGATCATAACAAACACATGAGTTGAAGGATGAGGAATTGACCTGAAGCAATGATTAAGAATGTAATGAAGGTTGCCATTTGTAAAGAAGTATATGTAAGTGAGTATCGAAACTTTTGTTGACTATGGTCTTTACCAAAGTGACTTGCACAGTTTCACACAAATACACACGTATATCTATATATTTATATACTCGTCTATTGTCTTGTTTTTTTTTCCTTCGTTAAAAACCCATTTAATTCTACATTATTAGTCATAAAGACAGTTTGTGAATATAAAAATTTAAAGTAACATGCCATTTTTAGTTATTTTATAAGTTGAATTTTATGACTCTCTATTTAGAATACTTTAATGTAATTATTATAACATATACGAAGATACCCATATGTGTGTGTATATACCCATACACACACACACACACATATATAGAGGGGGTTTTATGAAAAACCAACATGCATCGGAAAACTTTGGAAACCTCTATGCACACCACAAATGCATCACAATTCCCGCGTGATGCATCAAATTCCCCGCGTGATGCATCGACTTTCTGCGTGATGCATCACCTGATCCAATGGCTATAAAGTGGTTTTCGGGTTTTCCGATGCATATAAGTTTTCCATTGAACTCGCCCATATATAAATATATATATATATATATATACACACACATATACATATACATAGTTTTTAACACAGAGTGTGGATACAAAAAAGTTAAAAATACATACCATTTTAGTTCTTTTATAAGTTGAATTTTATATTTTTATTTAAAATTACTTTTATTAAATTATTAAAGTATACCAAGATGCTCACATTTAATTCTAATTATTGGTTATGAAGTGGAAGAGTGCATAGACACTTTCACCTTGGGGTTGTAATGAACCGAGTCGAGTCAAATATCATCAAACTCGAGCTCGCGCTCAAACTCAATAATAATACTAGAGATCGAAATTTGACTCGAGCTTGATCGAGTCTCATTTTCTAAACTCGAGCCCGACTCGACTAAGTACCCGACACTATCAAGATCGGCTCGGCTCGACTTGAATATATAGTATTTATTATGTTGAAAGGTAAAATTTTATTCTCAACTCGATCGATATCCTCGACTCCAATATGTAATATTTATGAAATTCGAGCTCGACTCGGTTAAATTACTTTAATTATATGAGAGTGATAATATGTAATGTTTATTGTGTTATAAGGTAAAAATATAAACCTATAAGCTTAGGCTGGAATAACATCACGAGCCTATCGAGTCAGTTATTTTGATACTCGATCTCGACTCGATAAGTACTTGAGTAACTCGAGTTTGAGCTCGACTCGATTATAACGAGTAAATTTCAAATTTTTCCGAATCGATCTCGAGTAGTTCACCAGTTTTCTCGTCTATTTTCCATCTCTACTTTCACTCTATGAATACATATAAAGTTAAATGCCCATTTAGGTTGCTTTTGGTTTACAATTATAGATCATATATTATAGGTAACTTTTAAAAGCAGACGAGTATAGTATTAACTAATAACTATAATTTCTTAAAATGAACGGTTAGTCATGTACAAGTTTTGGTAACATTATCAAAATTGATGTTTAGTTATTAATATGAAAATTTGATATGACTTTTTCTCTATTATATTATTATGTTTAATAACTTTAAAAAATATGCGGAAATCAGATATTGAAACTTTAAATATAAGATTAATGTAAAAGGCAAATGATGTTAGTATATATATAGTTGATAACAAAAACTAGTATAAAAATAATTAGAAAAATATTTTTTTAAATAAAATTGCAAGTAAAGTATATATTAGACAAAAAAAGAATTATGAAAAAGGACATCTTTTTGTTTTATTTTTAGGGACACATGGAAAATAACGGATGATTCATAGAAGACGGAAAGAGGAAGCATTAATTTTCAAATAACGGAGGATTAATTTTCAAATCCAATCTCTTAGGGCGTTTGGTTCGCAGATTTTTTTTCTTTGGGATTTGTATTTTTTCAAAGGATTTGCATTTTTTTTATGCAACATTTGCATTTGTTAGGCTTTTGTCAAAGAATTTGCATTATCTTATTGAAAAATTTTGTTAATCTGAAAAATGCAAGGTAACTGAGATTTAAAATCCAAAGGGGGAGGCTGAGTTTTTAAATTATAGAGAAGGAAGTGATTTATTAAATCCTGATATTTTAAATCCTTACTGGAATCTGTGAACCAAACACAGGATTTTAAATGCAAATCTCAGTGAATCCCAGGAAATCCGCGAACCAAACGCCCTCTCAGTGAGGTTTAAGGGATACTCATTCTTGTGGGTTTGATTTATGTTCCTCCAAACCCATATCCATATATTGAAGTATATATCCCAAATCCATACCTTCAATCCAAACACATTAATTCTTCAAATTTTCATTTCTTCCAAGTTTTCATTACTTCGATGGATTTTATTTCCTCATAAAACATTATACAAACCAAAAGTCACATTAGTTTTTGATTTTTCTGTTTATAGCATAAAATACCATCTCTTTATAACGTAAAAAAGACATTCCATTTTACTAGTTTTCTAAACAAAAATTTAATTAGGTTGCGTTTAGTTAACGAAAACTAGTCATTTTTCAATTTTAGTTTTCAAGTTATAGTTTCCAAAGAAAAAACAAGAGTTTTTATAAAAAGTAAAAACTTGTTTAGATGATGAAGTTTTTTACTTTTAGAAAAAATAATATGAGTGATTACAAAATAAGGAAAATAGGATATGTGATAGAAAAGAAAGAGAGTATTAATATAGGATAGATAATAGAAAAATAAGAGAGACGATACGAAAAATATTATTTTAAAAAGTAAAATGAAAATTTATGAAATTGTTGTTAAGTAAAAACAAGTTTTCATTTTTTTTAAAAAGTAAAATGAAAATATTTATTAACTAAACGCAATAGTTTTTCTTAATGTAAGAAACAAAAACTTTTATTTATTAAAATAAATGGCATCTACAAAAATTTATTTATTAATGTTTATTACGTATAAAAGAAATTTTAGATCCATCAATATTCAAGGATCAATGCAGTAGGGGTTTAGGTTGCATTTTCTGCATTTTTATTGACAATAAATCTGAATCAATTCAACATATTTTTTTATTGTTATAAATGATCATATGGTATATGCGGAAAATAATTAGTTGGTGGGGCTTTGGTTTGCCGAGACCCTTCTTGCTAATGGACATGGTGATGGGAAGAAAATAATTGTCCATAATAAATGGGTTGCGAAAGTATTTCATGGTATTTGTCCATTCTCATTCATCTTCACACAAAAATCTCTCTATCTCTATACACTTTCATCACTTCCACAAAGATCTCTCAATCTCTATACACTTTCTCTAAAATTATGGATCGAAATACCGGCAAACAACCCGTCGCAAGTCGACAACGCGGTAAACAACCGGCTTCTCGATCAAACACTCCTTTCCGCCCACCGCAAAATTATCCACCGAATTTAACGGATTATTCGGCACCTTATGTACCACACTTTTCACCATATCCATCATCACCCATTCCACAATATCAGTTATCACCACCCATTCCTCAACAATATTACCAACGATCACCACCCAATCCACAATATTCGACGCAAAATCCACCCAATCCACAATATTCGTCGCAAAATCCACCCAATCCACAATATTTCTCGCAAGAATTTAACGAGGGCTTCGAACCATTTTCTACTTATCGGGACCCCGCATCCGTCGACGAGGACAAACTAGAATCGATACCCGAAACTCAACCCGACGACAACGACGAGACAATTCCTGTAAATACCGTGGCAAGCGGGTCTACACGAAAGGGTCCAATGAAACAAAAAATGTGGACCTCCATCGAAGAAAAGGCTTTGGCGGAAGCCTGGATTGATATTTCCGAAAATCCTACTACCGAAAACAATAAAAAACGTTCAAATTTTTGGGGACGAATCCTCGAAAATTTTGATAGCCGAGTTTGTGGAACTAGCTGCACCACCCACCAACTTAATTCAAAGTGGAAAGACATGAACCGCAATTGCACAAAATTTGGCGGCATGTTTAACAACAATATGACGAATCGACGGAGCGGCAAAAACGATTTCGACGTTTTCAACACCACCCAAGAACAATACAAGACCCTCAATAAAAATAAGCCGATTCCACACCAATCGGCTTGGGAGGTGCTTCGACGTCATCCAAAGTGGAATCTCGTTCCACAAATGGATGATTTTGTTGAGCCGCAAACAAAGCGGTCCAAAACTTCGGATTCTAACACGATCGGAACACCGTCTTCGGATGCGACATTTTTAGGTGTTCACGATGAGGAAGATGACGAGGGCGACGAGGATATTCAGGAGCTTGAACGACCATGCCGCAAGGGGAAAAAACCAGCATCAACATCAGTCGACCCAGAGATGCGCACACAATTCAAAAGGATTTCAACTTCTCACGTCATTGATGTTGAAGATAAGAAACGTCATCGAAAACGACTTCAAGAAATGGAACAAATAAAAATGGACTACGAAAAGGAGTTGAAAGAGAAAAAATATCAAGCGTACATTGCGTTACTGAGTGAACAACAACAAGAACGAGACTTGGAGTTTTTCATTCGGCCACACGACCATTTGGAAGGTAACGTTTTGCAAGCCGTATTACAACGCAAATAAAGAATTGTGGAGCGTTGGGGATGACAACTATAGTTTCGTAATTTTTTTAGTTTTTAGTTTTTAGTTTCGTAAGTTTTTATTTTTTAGTTTCGTAATTTTATTATGTAAGCTTTTAAATATTTATGAAATTAATTATTTTAGTTTTAATAATTGTTTTCTTAATTAAAATGTTAAAAAAATTAAGAAAGATGGGTATTTCCACCTTGGAAAGATGGGAAAAGGTGGAGAGAGAAAAGTTGATGTGGCGCTGACGTGTATAGAAAGATGGGTATGGGAAGGGTACCCATACCCATCACTCTAAAAATAAAACAAAAAGATAGTCCTTTTTCATAATTCTTGTTTTTTTTTTGTTTAAAATAATCTTTACTTGCAATTCTATTTAAAAAATATTTTTCTAATTATTTTTATACCAGTTTTTGTTATCAACTATACTAATATCATTTTCCTTTTACATTAATCTCATATTTAGACTTTCAATATTTGACTTCCCATAAATTTCTATTTTTCAAGTTATTAAACATAGTAATTAAATAGTGAAAAGGTCATATTATATTTTCGTATAAAATAACTAAACAACGATTTTGATAATGATATCAAAACCTATTGTATAAGATAATCAGTTCATTTTAAGAAATCATAATCATAATCTATATCTATATATTATAATAATTGAGAACAATTTTTGCCACATGTCACCTTTCTAATACCTCACTTTTTCATTTTCCTGTTCTTTCTCCAAAAATAAAAATTAACATTAATTTAAGTAACATTCTTATCATTTAATTGATTTAATTTAAACTTTATTGTTGAAACTTATTATTTTTATTACCTAAGATAATTCAAACTACAATTAATATTCATTAAAACTGTTCAAGATTAACAAGCTAAAATATTTTAAAGAGTAAATAATTTAAAAAATCGGCAAAATATAAAAAATTAGTTTTTTAATAAAAAATTTTAAAAGATCAATAAAATATCAAAATTTTAAATGTCCGAATGATTTTATGAAATTATAATTAAATACTTTAGTTTAAAATAAATTTAAAATTTTTTTTGTTATCAAATCTTTATATGTTAAGTATTAAATTTTGTCATTTAAAAAATAATCATTCAAATTTCAAATGTATTTTCTTAAATAAAATTTGGTATTAATATTTTCTAAAGCTTCAAAAATAAATGTTGCAAAATTTATATTTTAAAATAACTTAATTTCGACTAATCTTACTTAATTAGTTATTTATTAAGTTGACGTTGGAAACGTTATATCAAGTTTTAATCACTAAGGCAATAAATATTTATTATTAATTAAAACATCTCCAATAAGAAAAACTTATGTATGGTTTATTTTAAGGCCTCTAACAAATTTATACAGTTTAAATTAATATACTTCATAAAAATTAATATTATAAAATAATTACCACTTAAAAATTATTTTGTTGATTTCAATGAGATTATTGGTTTAACATTTTTTAATCAATAATAGTAAGATAATAATTGAATTGAATTGCATATGTAAGAACCATAAAATAGTATATTTAAATCAATAATTCAAATATTTTGAATCACATTTTAGTCGTCTTCTTTGACTTAAACATTGACTTAGAGTCATTATTTTTTACCATCGACTCAATGATTTTGCATGTATGTCATATTTTTAGTAGTTTTTATTGTATCTTAATTTTTAAATTTTTTTTGAAGGTTTTTAAGGGATGTCACCTCTTTATTAATATTTAATTTGTAACACCCTCCCCGATCCCGGAAATACCACGTCAATACAATACACAAGTGGCAATATCTCAATACTCCATTAAACACATGTCATAGGATAACTCGAAATCACTGATAATTTAAACTTTCACATAATTGTCATTAACACATAATCCACTAGATTACAACATCCCCAAAAGATGCTAACACAGCCAACACTAACATAATCCCTAGCAAGGCAGATACACCGTCCTCGATTATCCGCAATTCCCTGTTCAGCAAACCCGGCTACCAATCTCTTTCCTGATACCCTGAACATGGTAGACTCGAATACGTAAGCTCGGAAGCTCGTGAGTACTCGAGGGTTAGACTCTGCACGATAACACATATAACATGCACAACACAGTAATATGTCAACACATATGTACAACTCGCTGCACAACACAATAATATCTCAACACATAGGTGCAACTCGATGCACAACACATATCTCTGCTCAAAAGGGGACGCCGTTCCCCAGCTAACAGGCCGCACACAGCAGCGGTTAGCTCACAATAGGCACAGGAGCGACCTGGCAATATCACTACTGTATATACAGTCTCATATCTCATGACTGGTTAGGGACAGTCAGCCTGCGCGATCACATATCGCGGACACCTGCAACTCAAATACGCATAGCACGTATGTGGTAGATAGAATCATACCTGGCTCCCGCGTCCCTGTCTCACACACATTGCACAATATACACATACACTAACAGCTACACAGCTATGACTCGCAAAAACGATCCCGGGGTTTAGAAAAGAACTCGGGTACTCACCGATTAGCCGATTCCGACTTGAAAACTAGGAACTCTCAATGCGGCTCGGCACGCGATCGGTTAGAACCTGTACACATCACGGGTCTCACATATTAACACGAGCTCGATAGCCACGCAATTTAATCAAACATAACTCAATCCAACATAATTATCGCAATTAAACTAATCCCGAAACATATCCCCGAACGGACAATCGATCCCCGAAACCCTTTTTCGGAACTCCTATTGAGACCCAATATCCCAAATAACTCAATTCAATAATATCTCGAAGGGACTCGACCAAATAACGACTCAAAACTCTCTTTTATTGACCCTATTGAAATTTTCTGCAGATCAGAAAACGCGCCGCGCTTTTGCAAGACAACAGCATCTTTGCCCTTCGAACTCCATAGCCGAACCAGGGGATTTAATCCCTCCTCACCCGATTTTCAGCAACAAAACACACATAACTCACACATAACTAACCCACATACTTCCAGAAATCAATTCCATCAACATATCACATACACAACTCAAGATTTTGGCTATTAAAACCCATGGTTCTTACCTTGAAGGTCTCAAGAACACAAGAGGAGGTTGAAGATGAACTTTCAGCAATCAATTGGAGCTTGAAGATCTCCTTTGCAGCTCCAAAACACACAACGCACACTCACGTTCTATTTTCTTGAGGGTTTGCACCAAAAAGGAGAAAGATAAGAATGAAGAAAAGAAGCCCACATATATACGTCTCTATCTTTAACCGGCTCCGAACCCAATAACCCGGACCCGATATCACTTTTTCACAATTTATATCATTAGAACCCAATTAAATCCACGATCTCAAAGATAATAATAATCCACTAATATTATAACTCGGAGACACGTAACCCGTAAACCCGACACGTATCAATCCACTACTCGGGATCTCATTGGTCCAACACAAATATAATTATTTAATTATCCACTAAAATAATTCCACGCAATTATCTCAAAAATGGGATGTTACAAATCCTCCCCTCTTAAAAAGATTCCGTCCCCGGAATCTATCGCAACTCATTCGCAAATACACACTTCTCATGTTAACTCCCCGAAAATGTTGACTCATAATCTCGATATAATTTCTCAACAACTCTGTCAAATTCGCATTTGAATTCTCAATGTCACAATCATTACTAATACGCCTCTTCATTTTGACTCTTAAGCATGACAATCCTCTCACATCTCTAACTCGGTTAAACAATCCGCTAATAGCTCAGTCAAATCCTCTAATTCCCATACCTGTAACTGATGTATCCTCTATTCACAGAGTCTTCTCGTGGCGTCACCTCATAAGCCACTCAATCCACATATGATCTCAATCCATCGGCCTTTGCTCTCTCTCATCACATATTCGCATAGCTCTATACAGATCATCCACTAACACAACACATAACGATATTTCCATCGAATCACTAACGCAAGCTTATACACATGATTAAACTCATAAAGGAATTAAATCCACTCTCAATAGATTAATCCACTGTCACAACAGAACTCTCAACTCTTTTCACCACAACAGATAAACGCATCTCATAAAACGCAATATCATAGATATGGACACACACACAAGAACTTTAATCCACTATCGATAGGATAATCCACTATCACATGATAATCCACTATCAATAGGATCATTCCACTAGCACATCACAAACACATTCACAATAACTACTCATATAACTCACATAACTCCACAAGATCAGTCCACTAACATAGCACAATTTCGAACTCGAAAGCCCTCATCACAATGTTCCTCAATTCAACACATTAACACCATAAACACACCCCAAACACGACAAGCCCACATAACCCATTCACAGTTATCCCACAACTCTGTCACTGAATCACATTATCACAGATGCAACAAAACATTCACACGCACAGAACACATACGCTTATCACTGACACAGCCCAGCAACCCGCCCCACAACTGACACATACTCAAACCAAGCTCAGAAAGACATACCCGAAATCATATCAGCAGCATTTCAAGCTTCCTCTGCAGTCGCCTGAAAGACCCGACCCCGCGCCCTAGAATCATGACGACGGCTCTGCTATGGCCCCACTAGAACTCGCACCCTGCACAGCTGGTCCCGACTCTGGACAGTCTCGCACTCTGTGTCCCGGCCTCCCACAACGGAAGCATAACGGCTCTGGGACTGTACACGTGGCGGCAGCATGCCCCCGCTGACCGCATCGATAACACCTGAGCACACACGACCCATTATGGCGATGGTGGCATCTCGGGCACCCCCGATCTCCAACCGAACTGTCTCCTCTATCGCCCCCATCTCGAGGTCTCTGTCTACGCTGCTCTGGTTCTGCCCCATGTATCGCGAACTCTGCCTTTGCCTCTGAATCTGATTATCTGGTCGCTGGCTCCACCCCGGTCCACCTGATCTCTGCTTCCTGTCTCTGTCTCTGTCTCTATCTCTGTCTCGTCTATCTCTCGAACTCTGACCCGAACGTCGCTCCCTGGAATCGTCTCTGGAATACCTCCGATCTCTCGAGGACCGCTCAGGAGTCCTTGCACGCCGATGCTGAAAAGATGGATCCTCGCTCTGCTTGGCTATCTCCCGCTCTCTGATGCGGGCCATCTCTAACGCTCTGGCGAAGGTAGGAGTCTCGTGCATCCCAACGAACTCCCTGATATCTGCTCGCAATCCATCAATGAACGTATCGACCTTTCGCTGCTCGGTGGTGATGTGGTGAGTCGCAAACTGGGAGTGCTCGTTGAACCGGTCCACGTACTGCTGCACCGTCATCTCTCCCTGCCGCAATTGCAAGAATCGACGCTCCATCTCTCGTCTCTCATCTCTTGGGATGTACTGCAGCTCGAACATAACCCTGAACTGATCCCACGTCATCGCAGATGCCGCAGAAGATGTCATCACTGACTCTATAGACTGCCACCACTGAGACGCCCCTCCCCTTAACAGATAGGTCGCATAACCGACCATAACTCTCGGCTCCACATGCGCAACTCTGAAGGCTGCCTCTACTTCTCGCTCCCATGCCATAGCCATCCCTGGCTCGCCCTCACCTCTGAACTGGGGTGGATCTCCCGTCATAAAATCCTTAAAGGACCCACCCCTCCACGTAGAAGATGAGGCACCAGTCTCAGACTCTGTCACCGTTGGCTGAACAGCCGGCCCCGGACTCGGACCCAAGCCCCAACCCTGCTCACGCTGTTGTCTGTAAAACTCTGTCAAGACCTCAAACAGCTCTGATCTGCGGATATACTCGTCGCCCACTGGCTTACCCGTACCGGATCCCTCACCCTGATCTGCCATAATAATCTGCACAAACCGAAACAATTGAGAATCACCGATAAATCACCCAGCGTTATACACTAAGCTAGGTTAATTAAATCCTCTTATATTTGACACCAGAATACTCCCCAAGGATCTGAACACGGTCTAAGCTCAAGCATCCACGGATACTTAATACTAAAACCACAAGCTCTGATACCATCAATGTAACACCCTCCCCGATCCCGGAAATACCACGTCAATACAATACACAAGTGGCAACATCTCAATACTCCATTAAACACATGTCATAGGATAACTCGAAATCACTGATAATTTAAACTTTCACATAATTGTCATTAACACATAATCCACTAGATTACAACATCCCCAAAAGATGCTAACACAGCCAACACTAACATAATCCCTAGCAAGGCAGATACACCGTCCTCGATTATCCGCAATTCCCTGTTCAGCAAACCCGGCTACCAATCTCTTTCCTGATACCCTGAACATGGTAGACTCGAATACGTAAGCTCGGAAGCTCGTGAGTACTCGAGGGTTAGACTCTGCACGATAACACATATAACATGCACAACACAGTAATATGTCAACACATATGTACAACTCGATGGTCAACACAATAATATCTCAACACATAGGTGCAACTCGATGCACAACACATATCTCTGCTCAAAAGGGGACGTCGTTCCCCAGCTAACAGGCCGCACACAGCAGCGGTTAGCTCACAATAGGCACAGGAGCGACCTGGCAATATCACTACTGTATATACAGTCTCATATCTCATGACTGGTTAGGGACAGTCAGCCTGCGCGATCACATATCGCGGACACCTGCAACTCAAATACGCATAGCACGTATGTGGTAGATAGAATCATACCTGGCTCCCGCGTCCCTGTCTCACACACATTGCACAATATACACATACACTAACAGCTACACAGCTATGACTCACAAAAACGATCCCGAGGTTTAGAAAAGAACTCGGGTACTCACCGATTAGCCGATTCCGACTTGAAAACTAGGAACTCTCAATGCGGCTCGGCACGCGATCGGTTAGAACCTGTACACATCACGGGTCTCACATATTAACACGAGCTCGATAGCCACGCAATTTAATCAAACATAACTCAATCCAACATAATTATCGCAATTAAACTAATCCCGAAACATATCCCCGAACGGACAATCGATCCCCGAAACCCTTTTTTGGAACTCCTATTGAGACCCAATATCCCAAATAACTCAATTCAATAATATCTCGAAGGGACTCGACCAAATAACGACTCAAAACTCTCTTTTTTTGACCCTATTGAAATTTTCTGCAGATCAGAAAACGCGCCGCGCTTTTGCAATTTGCGCGCCGCGCTTTTGCCAGACAGCAGCATCTTTGCCCTTCGAACTCCATAGCCGAACCAGGGGATTTAATCCCTCCTCACCCGATTTTCAGCAACAAAACACACATAACTCACACATAACTAACCCACATACTTCCAGAAATCAATTCCATCAACATATCACATACACAACTCAAGATTTTGGCTATTAAAACCCATGGTTCTTACCTTGAAGGTCTCAAGAATACAAGAGGAGGTTGAAGATGAACTTTCAGCAATCAATTGGAGCTTGAAGATCTCCTTTGCAGCTCCAAAACACACAACGCACACTCACGTTCTATTTTCTTGAGGGTTTGCACCAAAAAGGAGAAAGATAAGAATGAAGAAAAGAAGCCCACATATATACGTCTCTATCTTTAACCGGCTCCGAACCCAATAACCCGGACCCGATATCACTTTTTCACAATTTATATCATTAGAACCCAATTAAATCCACGATCTCAAAGATAATAATAATCCACTAATATTATAACTCGGAGACACGTAACCCGTAAACCCGACACGTATCAATCCACTACTCGGGATCTCATTGGTCCAACACAAATATAATTATTTAATTATCCACTAAAATAATTCCACGCAATTATCTCAAAGATGGGATGTTACAAATTTATAACAAATCTTTTGCATCAATCCATGTAATACATGGGTATTAATCTATTTATTACTATACTCGTCTACATTTAAAAGTTACCTATAATGATCTATAATTGTAAACCAAAATCAACCTAAATGACAATTTAACTTTATATGTATTCATAGACTGAAAGTAGAGATGCATGTAGACGAGACGAGACAATTTGTGAACTACTCGAAATCAGCTCGGAAAAACTTGAAATTGACTCATAATTAATCGAGCCGAGCTCGAGATCGAGTCGGAAAAACTTGAAATTGATTCGTTATTAATCGAGCCGAGCTCGAGCTACTCGAGTATTTATAGAGTCGAGATCGAGTATCAAAATAACTGACTCAATAGCCTCGTGAGGTTATTCGAGCCTAAGTTTATAGGTTTATAGTTTTACCCTTCAACATAATAAATATTACATATTTATCACATTCATATAATTAAATTCATTTAACCTAGTCGAGCTCGAATTTGAAAAATATTACATATTCGAGTTGAGCATATTCATAGAGCTGAGAATAAAATTTAACCTTCCAACATAATAAATACTATATATTCAAGTCATGCTGAGCCGAGCTTGATAGTGTCGAATACTTAGTCGAGTCAAGCTCAAGTTTGAAATGGGACTCGATCGAGCTCGAGTTTGAAAAATGAGACTCAATCGAGCTTGAGTCGTGTTTCGAACTCGATTATTATTATTGAGTTTGAGCTCGAGCTCGAGTTCGATGATATTCGACTCGATTCAGCTCGATCACACCCCCAAGTGAAAGTGTCTATGCACTCCTCCACTTCATAACCAATAATTAGAATTAAATGTGAGTATCTTTATATACGTTATAATAATTTTATAAAAGTAGTTCTAAACTGAAAAAATATAATATTCAACTTATAAAACAACTAAAATTGTATGTTACTTTAACTTTTTTATATCCACAACTGTCTTCATAACTAATAATGTAGAATTAAATACGGGTGTGTGGGTATACATATGGGTATCTTCGTATATGTTATAATAATTACATAAAACTAATCTAAATAGAAAAAATATAAAAAAAATCATCTTATAAAACGACTAATATGGCATGTTACTTTAATTGTGTGTATTCACAAACTGTCTTTATATCTAATAATGTAGCATTAAATGGGTTTTTGATGAAGGAAAAAAACTAGACGATAGACGAGTATATAAACATATAGATCTACATATGTATTTGTGTGAAACAGTGCAAAGTCACTTTGTTAAAGGTCATAGTCAACAAAAGTTTCGATACTCACTTACATATACTTCTTTTACAAATGGCAACCTTCCTTACATTCTTAATCATTGCCTCAGGTTAATTCCTCATCCTTCAAGTCATGTGTTTGTTATGATCTTTAAGTGTTGATCAATGTTAACATATTTTGTTGTAGGTTTATTCTTTAACTTTCCTAGAACCTCATATGCTGGTTGTACATGTCACAAGAAGGAAGATTGTGAATTGATTGATTGCGGACAATTTAATATACCCGTGTGTTTTCTTTGTACTTGTTCATGTGTTGGGAAGGATGGACGCCGTTTGATATCACCCATTAATAGCATCACCACACTTGTACCAAATAAAGTCAACAAATCCAACCCTAACATGCATCTATAGATGTGCTTGTACGTGAGATTCAGTCCTTGTTATTGTGTGTGTGTGTGTATATATATATATATATATATATATATATATATATATATATATATATATATATATATATATATATATATATATATATATATATATATATATATATTAAATAAATACTAAATTTCAATGTTATCCCATCTACAAAGGGACTTTATCTTTCGTGTGCGTTTGTGACTACATATTATTATATTAAATTATTTTAATATCTATATTTGTTGTAAATAAATGATAAATATAGTCGAATTCATATAAGAATTATCAAATTTGGTAAAAGGTAATATCAAATAACACTCATCCATGTATGCCTTTCACAATATTTATATAACTAGTGTATACACGTACATTACTCAGGATACAGTTCATTTATCTTTACGTTTTTACATACTAAAGGTGCATGGCACGGTGGAATCGAAATAATAGAATTGAGGGATGTTTACAAGCTTTTGAATCTTTTGTTGAAAGCCTTAATTTTCAAAAGTAAAAGAGTAGAGAGTTTAGTTCATTATAAATATCAATTTCTTATATTTCTTATCAAAAAACATGGGCAGATATTTTCATATTTTCATCATTATAAATATATATATTATAGATTAGTAAAATATAACCAAATCTATTGTTTGTAGATAAAAACTTACATAGATTTTTCTAAAGGTATATTTTATTAAAACTAGTAGTTTACTAATCAACGAATTACGTGAATATTTCTAATAAATTTATTTACACAAAATATATATAAACTTAAGGGAGAATTTCATATATACCACTCCAAAACTTCATAATATCATATATACCCAACCTAAAATTTTTTATTTATTTTTTTTCCTGAAATTTTCTATATACAATTAACTAACTAAATATTATGTTCTTTTTTTTATTTTTCTTTTTGAATTTATAGTTGTATTGCATTTTTTAATTTAGTACATATCTTTTGTTTTCTATATACATTAGTTTCTATTTTTTTCAAGCTTGCTTTCGTTTTATAGGTTATTATTTTTTCTAGTTTACTTTTTTACTTTTTATATTTAATCTATTATTTGAATTATAACTTGTTATCCAATGTTATTAGTTGTGTATATTTTGTGTTAACAACAAGATTATATATATTTTATCCTATATATATTATATCCCACATAGTAATTATATACAATTTATTTACCCAATTAAATTAATTATTAATATTCTATCCAACATAGTAATTATATATAATTTATTTTGTAAAACCTTTACCATATAAATTTTTGCTCTTAAAACAAATTAATATTAACAATATAATTATTGCGAAACTCTGACTTGTTTAAAAAAACCGATTCTTTACTGATGAAAATAACCTATAATTATAATAAAAAATTTTAATTTACTAATAATATACAAATTTCATCCGGTAATTTTAATATTAAAATATTTTCTTGTTACTATTTATTAAACAAATTTTAGAACTGGACTCTAAATATACATGATAAAATATATATAATTTTATTGTTAACACAAAATATACACAACTAATAATTTTGGATAACAAGTTATAATTTAAATTTCAGATTAAATATAAAAATTAAAAAAGGTAAACTTGTAAAAACCATAATTATAAAATGAAATCAAGTTTGAAAAAAATTGAAACCAATGTATGTAACACCCTCAAACTAATCCACAATGCCACGTAATTACCATAACAGCAACGATATAATATAATAATCTCTACACTATTCCCAAACATATACGCGGAAAACCCGATAATTTAAAACATTATTTTTACATAAGAAATAGTCACGGAAGTCTCTGAATATTACACAACCTATCCGAAGTATATAAAACAATCCACAAGATATAACTACCTCCACAAGGTAGCTAGCTCCTCAATCAACGATAACGTAAACCTACTTTGGTGCAGCAGGCCTACTAGCAGTCCGGTCACCTGGGACACACACAACAACACACACAGGTCAGCTAAAGCTGGTGAGAATGCAAGGGTTAGTGTACGATAATAAAGCTCAATAAAATAATTAACTCAATAATAAAACGTTCAGCATTCTCTACTGAACAAGTATATGAGATCCCACAAGGTAGCTCAACTCGCGTGGATAGGCCCACGTACCAAATCCCTAGACCGCACAAAGCAGTCATCAGGAACTCAAAAAGGGAATTGGGAGCGACCCAACCCCTGCCCAGCCGTACGGTTTAGTATCTCAACAGCTCAAGTGTCCCAAGTCTCATATATATAAAACACAGTTCTCAATAAAGCACAGTAATACATGCATGATAATATCTCAATAAAACTCGTAAGAAACTCATGATATCTCGTAAAAAGCTCAGTAAAAGATCATGCAAGTATTAATAAATAATCGTACAAGTATCTCAAGAAAAACATGCAAACTCACCTGCTCAGCTAAATAAACTAAGTCTCGGTTCCCTGCCCTTTCCCTACCCTGTCAACACGAGACCCTGAAAACACAATAACACAATCTCAATATCACAAACTCAGCCCACAACTCTATACACAATTCTCGACAACTCTCGAGACCCTAAGGACCCAAATACACGACTCACAGAACCCGAAAACCCGACCCGAAACCCTAGCCGCATCGCGGCCGAACTCAACCAATCGCGGCCGCACTGACCCTATCGCGGCCGCGGCCGCGCTGACCTCAAACTCGGTCGAGCTCACATCGCGGTCCGAGCTCGGGCTCAAACCGCCTGCGATCATCTCAAGAACATCGCGGCCCGCGATCAAGGGATCGCGGTCGCGCTCACGGACGAACAGTAGCAGTTATGCTCTGTTTCTGCACAGCCAGGGGAATTCTCCCCAACTCGATTTTCAGCTCGATTTTAATCACGAATACATACTCGAATTTGCCCAAAAACATAATTAAACTCAATTCAACTCTTTAACAACAACTAACATCAATCAGTCTACAAGATTGAACTTAAAACTTACTTCCAAACTAAGCAAGGAGATGACGAAGAATTCGAAAGCTTTAATCACGATTCAAGGCTTCAATCTCTGATTTGCAGGAGCTGGAATTCACAAATACACACAGAAATCTCAATCTCTGGATTTGAAAGATAACACTAATGAAGGCAACAAGCAAGGAGCTCACGAATATATACGTTTTGAGTTAAACCCGGTCCGATACCCAAAAATCCGATCCCGATACCCCAAAATACAAATTTATATCCCCGGGTCCCAATTTAAATAATTAAACCAATGAAATAATTCCACGTACCTATCTCAAAATCGGGATGTTACAAGTCCTCCCTCCTTATAAAGATTCTGTCCTCAGAATCTAGCTCGAAGCAAAGAGGTGAGGATATCGGCTGCGCAACTCTGACTCTGGCTCCCATGTGGCGCTGGTACCCTTATGGTGCTTCCACTGCACCAACACTAACGCCACCTCTTTATTACGCAACCTCTTCACTTTCCGATCTGTCACTGCCTCAGGCTGTTCAGCATATTGAAGTCTATCATCGACCTCAATCACAGACAACGGCACTCGCTGATCATCACGGGCTAAGCACTTACGAAGATGACTAACATGAAAAGAATTATGCACTCCCGATAACTCTGAAGGCAAATCCAAACGATAAGCCTGATCCCCAATCCTCTCAATGACCTCGAATGGCCCAATATAACGCGGACCCAATTTACCTCTCCTCCGAAATCGAATAATTCCCTTCCAGGGTGAGACTTTAAGCATCACGGAGTCTCCGACCTGAAACTCTAACTCGGACATCCGGCGATCCGCATAACTCTTCTGGCGACTCTGAGCTGTCCTAATCCGTTGCTGAATCATAGCGACCTTGTCGCTAATCTCCTGAAGAACCTCTGGGCCGCTGATAGGACGCTCCCCAACCTCTCCCCAACATACTGGAGTCAAGCACTTATGCCCATAAAGAGCTTCAAATGGAGGCATGCCGATAGATGCATAGTAGCTGTTATTATATGCAAACTCAACAAGCGGCAAATGCAAATCCCAGCTACCCCCGAAATCAATAACACAGGCCCGCAGCATATCCTCCAAAGTCCGATTAGTCCGTTCTGTCTGACCCCCTGTCTGCGGATGATAAGCCGTACTCAACTGGATTCGGGTGCCCAACTCTCTCTGGAAGCTCTGCCAAAATCGCGATACAAATCGGCTGTCTCGGTCAGACGTAATAGATCTCGGAACCCCATGTCTCGCAACAATCTCGCTAATGTAGAGGCGCGCCAACTGATCCATCGCAATAGTCCCACGTACGGCCAAGAAGTGGGCGCTCTTCGTAAGCCGATCAACAATCACCCAAATCATATCATTCCCATGAACAGTCCGCGGGAGTCTCACTATGAAGTCCATGGTGATATCATACCATTTCCACTCTGGAACCTCCAATGGCTGAAGTCTGCCATGCGGCTTCTGATGCTCACTCTTAATTCTCAAACACGTCATACATGCCTCCACATATTTTCCCACATCCCTCTTCATCCCTGGCCACCAATAATGAACTCGCAGGTCTCTATACATCTTCATGCTGCCCGGATGAATCGATAATCTAGACTTATGGGAATCGTCTAGAATCAACTGTCTCAAGCCGCCTACTCTGGGGACCCATACTCGACCACGAAGGGTCATCAAACCCCTATCATCTCTGCTCAACAGCCCCAACTGACCAACTAATCTTTCTCTCTGCACATATTCGCCCCTCAACCCCTCCTCTTGAGCTAACCGCAGACTATCAATCAAGGTCGATGTGACCTCCAATCGAGAAGCTCTAGATACAACCGTCTGCTCATAGGATCTCCTGCTCAGAGCGTCTGCCACCACGTTAGCTTTCCCCGGGTGGTACTGGATGTCACAATCATAATCCTTTAGGAGCTCCATACTGCGCCTCTGTCTCATGTTCAGCTCCTTCTGACTGAACAGATACTGCAAACTCTTATGATCGGTGAACACAGTAAATCTCGTCCCATATAGATAATGCCGCCATATTTTCAAGGCAAAGACTATGGCGTCCAACTCTAGATCATGCACCGGCCGGCTCAGCTCATAACTCCGAAGCTGTCTCGAGGCATAAGCAATCACCTTGCCTCTCTGCATCAATACACACCCCAACCCGGTGAAGGATGCATCGCAATACACAGCAAAATCCTCGGAACCCTCTGGCAACGCAAGAATCGGAGCCCTACACAACCGATCCTTTAACTCTAAAAAGGCACTCTCCTGCTCCTCAGCCCACACAAATGGCACTGACTGCCTAGTCAACATCGTCAACGGCACTGCGATCCGCGAAAAATTCTCTATAAACCGCCAATAATACCCCGCCAAACCCAAGAAGCTGCGAACCTCTGATACAGATGTGGGCTGGCCCCAACTCATAATCGCCTCGACCTTCGCTGGATCCACCTTAACGGCCTCACTCGTCACCACGTGCCCTAGGAACTGCACCTCTCGAAGCCAGAACTCGCACTTCGAAAACTTGGCGTATAGCCTCTCTCGCTGCAAAGTACTCAGGACCTCTCTTAGATGCTGGCTATGCTCCTCGCTACTCCTCGAGTAGATCAAAATATCATCAATGAACACAATCACAAAACGGTCGAGCATCGGCCTGCAGACCCTATTCATCAGGTCCATAAACGCTGCTGGGGCATTAGTCAGCCTGAATGGCATGACTAAGAACTCATAATGACCATATCTGGTCCTGAAAGCAGTCTTAGGCACGTCCTCGTCTCTAACTCGCAGCTGATGATACCCGGAACGCAGATCAATCTTCGAAAAGAAACTCGCCCCCTGCAGCTGATCAAAGAGATCATCAATCCTCGGCAAAGGATAACGGTTTCTCACGGTTACCCTATTAAGCTCTCTATAATCAATACACATATGCATCGTCCCGTCCTTCTTTTTCACGAATAACACTGGGGCTCCCCACGGCGAAGAACTGGGGCGAATAAACCCTCGATCCAACAGATCCTGCAACTGCGTCATCATCTCACGCATCTCGGTGGGAGCTAACCGATACGGCGTACGCGCAATAGGAACGGCCCTGGGAACTAGGTCGATCCTGAACTCAACCTGCCGGTCCGGCGGCAGACCCGGCAACTCATCGGGAAATACGTCCGGGAAATCTCTAACCACCGGCACATCACTGACCTCCTTCTTCTCTTTCTTCGAATCTACTACATAAGCCAAATAAGTGGCACACCCCTTCGCCACATATCTCTGCGCCTGTGCCATCGACACAATACTCATCTCTCCTCTACGCCTCTCGCCATATATCATCGCTGACTCTGACTCAGAAACTGGAATACGAATCATCTTCTTAGAACAGAAGATATCCGCCTGACGCGCTGTCAGCCAATCCATGCCAACAATGGCATCAAAACTACTAATCTCCATAGGCATCAAGTCTATGGAAAATCGATGGCCATCTATCTCTAATACACAATCTCTATAAATACGGCTTACTAATACAGTACTACCATCGACACGCTCAACAATAACAGGCACAGATAACTCAGATGAGGGCATAGCAAAATAATCACAGAAGGAGGCAGATACATATGAACGATCAGATCCCGAATCAAATAAAATAAAGGCACGCAGTCCATTAAGGATAAACGTACCAGACACAACATCGGGCGACTGACGCGCCTCCTCAGCAGTCGCCTGAAAAACTCTGCCGCGAGCCCTCAGTGCTCCTCCTCCCCGAGGCGCTGAAGATGACCCTGACGGCCCAGCTCCGCTCGAACTCGATCCCGGAAACCCCGCACTCGGGTTCGGACAATCTCGAGACAAATGACCCGGCTTCCCACATCGGAAGCAAAGAGACTCCTGGGAAGTACACGCAACAGCTGTATGACCAAACTGGCCACATCTAAAACAACGAAGATGCTCCCGGGCACACGGCCCTGCATGGCGGTGATGGCACCGCTGACAATCTCTCTCTACCGATGCCGAACTCTCAACTCGGCTCCCCGAATCCCGAGATCCCCTCCCAACACTCCCCTGACTCTGACTCTGCCTCTGGCTCTGACCCTGACCCTGCTGTCGCTGCCCCTGCTGCCTCTGACCACCCCGACCCTGTCCCTGACTCTGACCAGCTCCCAACTGCCTATCATCTCGACTCTGATCTTGCTGGGCTCCCGAACTCTGTCCCTGCTGCTCAGAATACCCGCCCTGCCGGCTCTCTCTATAAAATCTCGAAGACCCGGAACTCTGGCCCTGACCCGATGGCTCGATACGCTGTCTCTGGGGAGCCGACTGCTCCCGCTGTCTCTCCACCTCCCGCTCTCGGCGGCGAGCATACTCCATCGCTGAAGCAAACGTGGGGTCACGCAACATCCCCACAAACTCTCGAATGTCCGGCCTCAAACCCTCAATAAACATCGTGACCTTCCGGTCCTCTGTAGCTACCTGATGCGGCGCAAACTGAGCTCTATCATTAAACACATCAATATACTCCTGGACGGATCTGGATCCTTGCTGCAGATGAATAAACTCTCGCTCCAACTCTCTCCTCGTATCCAACGGACAGTACTGCAGCTCAAACTCTGTACGGAACGCCTCCCAATACATCAGATAGGCCTCATCAACTCCCTGAGCGCTAACCACTGAACTCCACCATCTCAATGCTCCTCCCTTCAGAAGGTAGGAGGCATAACTCACCCTATCCGCTCGATCCACATGGGCTATGCGAAATGCGGCCTCAACCTCTCTCAACCAGTCAAGTGCCTTCGAGGCACCGACTCCACCGAAAAACTCAGAAGGGCGACCCGTCATAAAGTCCTTAAAGGACCCACGCGATGGCTGGCTAGAAGAAGCACCAGCCCCCGAACTTTGCTCTCCCTCGGGTGGAGGCACCGTGCCTCGACCCCTACCCGCACCCTGGACCGGAAACGCTCATCTACAAACTAATCCACAATGCCACGTAATTACCATAACAGCAACGATATAATATAATAATCTATACACTATTCCCAAACATATACGCGGAAAACCCGATAATTTAAAACATTATTTTTACATAAGAAATAGTCACGGAAGTCTCTGAATATTACACAACCTATCCGAAGTATATAAAACAATCCACAAGATATAACTACCTCCACAAGGTAGCTAGCTCCTCAATCAACGATAACGTAAACCTACTTTGGTGCAGCAGGCCTACTAGCAGTCCGGTCACCTGGGACACACACACAACAACACACACAGGTCAGCTAAAGCTGGTGAGAATGCAAGGGTTAGTGTACGATTATAAAGCTCAATAAAATAATTAACTCAATAATAAAACGTTCAGCATTCTCTACTGAACAAGTATATGAGATCCCACAAGGTAGCTCAACTCGCGTGGATAGGCCCACGTACCAAATCCCTAGACCGCACAAAGCAGTCATCAGGAACTCAAAAGGGAATTGGGAGCGACCCAACCCCTGCCCAGCCGTACGGTTTAGTATCTCAACAGCTCAAGTGTCCCAAATCTCATATATATAAAACACAGTTCTCAATAAAGCACAGTAATACATGCATGATAATATCTCAATAAAACTCGTAAGAAACTCATGATATCTCGTAAAAAGCTCAGTAAAAGATCATGCAAGTATTAATAAATAATCGTACAAGTATCTCAAGAAAAACATGCAAACTCACCTGCTCATCTAAATAAACTAAGTCTCGGTTCCCTGCCCTTTCCCTACCCTGTCAACACGAGACCCTGAAAACACAATAACACAATCTCAATATCACAAACTCAGCCCACAACTCTATACACAATTCTCGACAACTCTCGAGACCCTAAGGACCCAAATACACGACTCACAGAACCCGAAAACCCGACCCGAAACCCTAGCCGCATCGCGGCCGAACTCAACCAATCGCGGCCGCACTGACCCTATCGCGGTCGCGGCCGCGCTGACCTCAAACTCGGCCGAGCTCACATCGCGGTTCCAGCTCGGGCTCAAACCGCCTGCGATCATCTCAAGAACATCGCGGCCCGCGATCAAGGGATCGCGGTCGCGCTCACGGACGAACAGTAGCAGTTATGCTTTGTTTCTGCACAGCCAGGGGAATTCTCCCCAACTCGATTTTCAGCTCGATTTTAATCACGAATACATACTCGAATTTGCCCAAAAACATAATTAAACTCAATTCAACTCTTTAACAACAACTAACATCAATCAGTCTACAAGATTGAACTCAAAACTTACTTCCAAACTAAGCAAGGAGATGACGAAGAATTCGAAAGCTTTAATCACGATTCAAGGCTTCAATCTTTGATTTGCAGGAGCTGGAATTCACAAATACACACAGAAATCTCAATCTCTGGATTTGAAAGATAACACTAATGAAGGCAACAAGCAAGGAGCTCACGAATATATACGTTTTGAGTTAAACCCGGTCCGATACCCAAAAATCCGATCTCGATACCCCAAAATACAAATTTATATCCCCGGGTCCCAATTTAAATAATTAAACCAATGAAATAATTCCACGTACCTATCTCAAAATCGGGATGTTACAATGTATATAGAAAACAAAAGATATATACTAAATAAAAAAAATGCAATGCAACTATAAATTCGAAAAGAAAAAGAAAAGAAAGAACATAATATATAATCGATCAATTAATTGTATATAGAAAACTGCAAGAAAAAATAAATAAGAAAATATAATAATACGATACGATTTGATTACAAACGAGCAAAAATATAATACAATTTTTTATTGTTAATGGTACTTTGTTTACTATGAAAAATTTACGTAGTAAAGTTTACAAAAGTAAATTATATAAAATTATTTAAAGGGATATGATATTTTAATTTAAGTTGGATAAAATTGATATTTTGAAGGTTTAGTTGAAAGAAGAAATAAGTAATGGTATAATGGTCATTAATTAATAATCAATATTAAATATGAATTTTAAATGTTCTAAAAATAATTAAATTAATGAATTTGGGTATATATGATCTTAACGAAGGTTAAGAGAGATATATGTGATATTAATAATTAAATTTGGGTATATATGATATTATGATGTTTAGGAAGGATATATATGATATTAAAATTTTAGGTTGGGTATATATGATATTATGAAGTTTTCGGAGGGGTATATGAAATTCTCCCTAAACTTAAAATTAAAACAAATAATATTACTTTTTTAAAAAGAAATAGAAAAATAATATTGTTAATTACCATAAACATTTATATGTGTGTGTATGTGTTGTCATAACTTGAGTTTTTAACTTTACGTGAACTTAATCTTTATATATTTTATTCTAATAAATAAAATGTTATGAAATATGTTTGGCCTAAGTTTTGAATATTTTTCTTTTTTATCAATAAATATTTTTTTATAAAACCTGCATCTGTTTTTAATAGAATTATAGACACACAAAATGCTTTTTAGTTAGATATATAAAATATAAGATTTATACTTAATTTAGACAAGATTGATGATAAAATGACAGGAAGATTTGATTTTTAATCTATTATAATAAAGGTGTTTAATTTTTTGCCATATGTCACGTCACTTTCATATTTTTGTAAAAATATTATTAATGTATTAGATTATTAGTTAAATACCTAAATGCACCATTTTTTTAAGAAAAATCTATTATATATATCAGTCACATCCTTACATCTTTTTACGTGAATTTAAAATTTTAATTAATGAAAAAATGACATCAAATAGCTCTGAACTTTCAACTTTGTACATATTTATGTAGTTAACTTTTTTTGTGCACATTAGATAGTCAAAGTTTCAAAATTGTTTCAATTTGGTAGTTGGCATACCTGTTAACCGGTTGTTTCCGGTTTTGATGCCTACTTGGACAACGTGGCTGTCCGTTTTTATATTATACCCGGTTTTATCTACGTGGAAGCCCGTTTTTTAAAATCAGCTGGTTTTATTACCCGGTTATAAACCCGGTTCATTTTACATACGATCGATCCAACTTACGTTCTTAGGGCTCGTTCTTCGATTATGAGTGTATTAGAGCCTAATCGATCGCCCTAAACCCTGTATGTACGATCGAGCCCTAAGAACGTAAGTTGGATCGATCATATGAAAAATGAACCGGGTAATAAAACCGGGTGATTTTAAAAAAACGGGTTGCCACATTAATAAAATCGGGTACAATATAAAAACGGTTAACCACGTCATTAAAAAATTGTCCACGTAGGCATCGAAACCGGAAGCAACCGGTTAAAATGTACGCCAACTACTAAATTAGAACAATTTTGAAACTTTGACTACCAAATGTGCACAAAAAAGTTCACTACATAAATGTGTACAAAGTCGAAAATTCAGAACTATTTGATGTCATTTTCCCTTAATTAAGCATCAAATTTTATTTTTGATTAAAAAATAACTTTTGAATTTAGTATAATTGACATCATATTTTATTTTTATTAAATTAATCTTTATATTATGCGGTTTAGAATATGGTGTGTCTGTCAATTTAATTAAAAAATAGTTCTTTAGTTAATAATGACTTCAATACAAGTTTATATAATAATTAATTTCAAATATTAATCGTAACATTTTTATACATAAAATATTACAAAATTAATTTCAATTTTTTTTTTTTTACATTTTCATATATATAATTAAAAAAAGGTACTTCTATTATCAACCCTAAATTACACCTTTTCTATTTTTAAATAAAAATAAATACCATAAAAATGATTATCCATAATAATAAAGTTTCAAAATTAGTAAAAGTTGATAAAATAACGACTTTTTAGAACTAATGAAATAAAGTTTACAAATTAGTATAAGTTGATAAAATAACAACTTTTTATTTGCAATGTTAGAAATAATTTTATATAATTTATAACGTACTAGTTTATGAACTCACATGTGAAAAATGTTTAATAAAATTAAAACATAAAAATATTAATTAAAATAAAAAAAATACAAGAATATCACTGTTGTTTTTATAACTATAATTAAATATACGTAAATAGAAGGTTTTTTTAATTTTAATTTTTTATTTCTAAGTTTATACATAAAAGCCTGGTTAAAAATGTGGAGATACGACTTCGAGACACATCAGTTTTGGAAAATAAAAAAATGAACCTAGAGGTTTTGGAACTATATTAATTACCATAATAAAAAAAAAATATGAAGCACTTATGAACCTAGAGGTTTTGGAGCAACAAAATAAGGATGATGCTTTAAAGCAGATCGCAAGACTAAGGTCGTTTGGTTCGTAAATTTTTTTCTTTAGTATTTGCATTTTGTCAAAGTATTTGCATTGTGCAGCATTTGCATTTGTCAGGATTTTGTTAAAGAATCTGCATTATTATATAGAAAAAATTTTTTAATCTGAAGTAGGGGTGAGCTCGGTACTGGACCGTACCGAACCGGTACCGATCCCGAACATACCGAAACCGAATTATTAGTTTTGAAAGAACCGAATACCGAACCATATAATTTTATATGGTCCCGGTTCGGTTCCGGTTCTGGGACCGGGTTTTCGGTGCCAGTCACGTATTGGGACCGAATAAGGAAAAAGATACCAAATACCAAACATACATCACCAAATATTGCACCCGAATACCGAATTGCTAACACCGAAAACCGAATATCAAATACCGAATAAAGTTTAACGTTTAAAAGTTACAAATACCGAATTTTAGCTAATTTATATATTCGGTTCGGGATCGGGATATTCGAGATAGATATGGTACCGAAACCGAGAGTACCGAATACCGAATTTTAGCTAATTTAAAAACCGAGTACCGGATCGAATATATTAATTCGGTATCGGTTGGTACCGGTACCGGTTCGAGTTCGGAAAATGGTATTCTTCGCTCACCCCTAATCTGAAGAATGCAAGGTAACTGAGATTTAGAATCCTAGGGGGGAGGGGGGGCTGAGTTTTTAAATAACAAAGAAAGAAGGGATTTAAGAAATCTTGTGATTTTAAATCCTTACTGAAATCTGCGAACCAAACACAGGATTTTAAATGCAAATCCTAATGAATATCAGATTATCTGCGAACCAAACACAGGATTTGAACTACCGAGTGAGATAAGAATTCTAATGGGACGTTTGGTTCCTAGAAATTTTTTTTTGGGATTTGCATTTTGTCAAAGGATTCGCATTATGCAGCATTTGCATTTGTCATGGTTTTGTCAAATAATCTGCATTATCTTATATAAAAAATTTGCTAATACGAAGAATGTAAGGTAACAGAGATTTAAAATCCTAAAGAAGATGCTGAGTTTTTTAATAACAAATGAAGAAGGAATTTAAGAAAATTCTGGGATTTTAAATCATTGCTAAAATCTGCGAACCAAATATAAAATTTTCCAGTGAATTGCAGGAAATCCATGAACCAAACTCACCGTAAGTACTTTCATTAGGTCATTAAATAGAGGGGCAACAAGAAAAATATTAATGGTCTTTATAGGAAATGAATGGCATATGGTTGACAGACCAAGAGGATATTAAAATGGAAGTTTTTTTTTGCCACTTCAAATATAGATTTCATGAAAAATCTCAATTAGACCTTGCATTTGTATATAAATTCTTTCATAATACTTGATTATGCATATAGGAATTTTCTTGAAGCTCCTTTTCCTATGGATGAAGTAAAGACGGTTGCATGGGACTCTGTTAGATCCAAGGCCTCGAGCTCGAATGGTGTTAATAATGAGAACTTCTAAAAGATACTCTTTTATTTTTTTAAATTCTTTAAAGCATCTAGAAATATATCAAATGGTTGTAATGCGTCTTTTAGTACTTTGGTGCCAAAGATTTCAGATCCACGGGACATTGTGGATTATCGTCCAATAAGCCTAATTGGTTGCTCATACAAGATCCTTGCCAAGTTGCTTGCTTCGAGATTAGCAGGAGTTATTACCAAAATTATTATTGACGATGTTCATTTTCGGTAGACAGATTTTAGGTGATGTTTTCATGGCTAATGAAGTTATTATTACGCGCAGGTTGCACGTCTTAAGCTCTTTCTTGTCAAAGATGATCTTAAGCCCTTATTTATCATTTTACTATGATTCTCCATCCATAGTCAAGAAATGTTTTGAATAGACTATAAAATGTCTTCCTTTATGACTTAACCGAATTTTTTGGAGAAAAAGACATTATTTTCCCACCTCCAAGTAGCCCAAATAAAGACATTACAAACACCCAGGGCCGATCCAATCATTTTCAGGGCCTGGGCAAAAACATAAGATGGGTCCTGTAAATATATATGCATATTCAAAACAAGCAAAATTCAAGTAAAAATGATAAATTATAAAAAAACTTATAATTATATAACGTTAAAACTAAAAACTTTACAAAGTCGGGTCCGTTTGGTTGGACGTAATGGACTGATAAATGAATGAAATCGACAAGGTAATGGAATGAATCATTACGGTTGCATGTCGTGTTTGTTTATATCATTGGAATGAAATGAAATATTACTATACGTTGTTTGGTAGGTATGAATATTAAAATGAATAAAATGAAATTTAATAAAAAACTATAAATTTACTAATTTTTCATTCTATTCCTTGAGGGAATGAAAAAAAAAAAAACACCTCACCCTCAATGAATGAAAATCAATGGAGGTGAAGAAATCACATTCCTTACGTAATGATTCATTCCATTACTATAGGGTAAACAAGTTTATTTTCATTATGCGGTAGTAATTTATTTTGTTATCAACTTTACTAACATTATTTGCCTTTTACATTAATCTTAAATTTAGAGTTTCAATATTTGACTTCCCATAATTACTTTTGTATAAGACAACCAGTTCATTTTAAGAAATCATAATTATTACTATACTCGTCTACTTTTAAAAGTTACCTATAATGATCTATAATTGTAAACCAAAAGCAACCTAATTGAGCATTTAACTTTATATGTATTCATAGAGTGAAAATAGAGATGTAAACGAGATGATACGAGACAATTTGTGAACTACTCGAAATCGACTCGGAAAAACTTGAAATTGACTCATTATTAATCAAGCCGAGCTCGTGCTCGAGTTACTCGAGTATTTATCGAGTCAAGACCGCGTAGTAAAGTAACTAACTCGATAGGCTCACGAGGTTATTCGAGCCTAAGTCTATAGGTTTATATTTTTACCCTTCAACATAATAAATATTACATATATATCACTCTTATATAATTAAATTAATAAATTTATCTGACAGAGTCGAGCTCGAATTTGAAAAATATTACATATTCGAGTCGAGCATATCTATCGAGCTGAGAATAAAATTTTACCCATCAACATAATAAGTATTATAAATTCAAGTCGAGCCGTGATAGTGTGAGTACTTAGCCGAGTCGAGCTCGAGTTTGAAAAATGAGACTCGATCGAGCTCAAGTCGTTTTCGAACTCGAGTATTATTATTGAGTTTGAGCTCGAGCTTGAGTTTGGTGATATTCGACTCGATTCAGCTCGATTACACCCCCAAGTGAAAGTGTCTATTCACTCGTTCAATTCATGACCAATAATTAGAACTAAATGTGAGTATCTTCGCATGTGTTATAATAATTTTATAAAAGTAATTCTAAATAGAAAAACATAAAATTCAACTTATTTAACAACTAAAATTGTATGTTACTTTAACTTTTTGTATCAACGGACTGTCTTCATAACTCATAATGTAGAATTAAATACGGCTGATGAAGGAAGAAAAAAAAAAAGACAATATACGAGTGTGTGTGGGTATACATATGGGTATCTTCATATATGTTATAATAATTACATAAAAGTAATCTAAATAGAAAAATATAAAAATCAACTTATAAAACGACTAATATGGCATGTTTATTCACAAAGACACAAACTGTCTTTATATATAATAATGTAGCATTAAATGGGTTTTTAATGAAGGAAAAAAACAAGACAATAGACGAGTATATAAATGTATAGATATACATGCGTATTTGTGTGAAACAACGCAAGTCGCTTTGTTAAAGACCATAGTCAACAAAAGTTTCGATACTCACTTACATATACTTCTTTTACAAATGGCAACCTTCCTTACATTCTTAATCATTGCTTCAGGTTAATTCCTCATCCTTCAAATCATGTGTTTGTTATGATCTTTAAGTGGTGATTAATTTTAACATATTTTGTTGTAGGTTTATTCTTTTATTTTCCTGAAACCTCATATGCTGGTTGTACATGTCACAAGAAGGAAGATTGTGAATTGATTGATTGCGGACAATTTAACATACCCGTGTGTTTTCTTTGTACTTGTTCATGTGTTGGTAAGGATGGACGTCGTTTGGTATCACCCATTAATAGCACCACCACACTTGTACCAAATAAAGTCAACAAATCCAACCCTAACACGCATCTATAGATGTGCTTGTACGTGAGATTTAGTCCTTGTTCACGTCTGTATATATTAAATAAATATTGAATTTCAATGTTATCCCATCTACAGAAGGACTTTGTCTTTCCTGTGCGTTTGTGACTACATATTATTATATTAATTTATTTTAGAGTTAATTTCAAAAATGGTCCCTGTGGTTTGTATCGAATTTTGAATTTGGTCCCTGAACTTTTGATTTTGCAAAATTGGTCATTATCATCAAGGTTTGCTTTTAATATTTGTCCCTTATCCATTAACTTTAATTTAAATACACATTTTGTCCTTGTTTATATTTATACTTAAGAGCCTTTTAGTTTCAAATTATTAACAACTCTTTTTTTTTTTTAATAAAACAAATAGATATAAAATATAATAAAAGTATTAATGTTATTAATCAATTAAAAAACAAATACAATAAATAATATCTACACTTATATATACACATAAAATTTTAATTTTGTTTCGCATAATTTTTACTTTATATTTGTATTATTATAGTGTGTATATATACCATTTGTTTGAACGAAAACATTTTGAGTTAAATTGGTTCAATCATTTTCTTTTTCGTTAAATTGGAAATTGGAATTATTAGTCATTTTTCTAGATAAAAACACTAAAAATTAGATTGTTTGTTTATTACATTTGGTTAAATTAAAAATCGAAATGGTTGTTCGTTTTTTCCATCGAAAACACTTAAAATTAGATTGATTGGTCTTTTTTTTTCCATTTAGTTAACCCTTACGCTAAAAAAATTGAAATGGTTCATCATTTTTTTAATTTTGAATGTTTTTGTTTGGAAAAAATGATAAACCATTTCGGTCGTCAATTTTATTAAGAAAAAACAACCACTTAATCTAGTTTTAATGTTTTTTTATCAGTTAAAACAATTAAAATTTTGATTTTTAATTTAACCAAACGAAAAAATGGCCAACCAGTTTAGTTTTAAATATTTTCGCTCGGAAAAAACGATGAACCATTTCGATCTTAAAATTAACCGTTGAAAATAACGCCATCTGGTTTATTTTTAAATGTTTTCGCCTCCGAAAAAAACACGAACTCCGATTTTTAATTTAACCAAACGGAAAAACAATCAATCAATTTATAAAATTTTCCAATTCAAAAAATGACGAATTATTTCACTTTTTAATTTTTCTTGAACGGATAGAACAACAAATTATTTCGATTTTCGGTTTAACTGAATATATATATATAATTACGCAAACCAAATAAAAACTTATTTTTTCGGAATGAAAAACAAAAAATATAAAACTGCAAAAGCTTATTAAAATTATAAAATTAATTAAAACTATATATAATATAAACAAAATGATGCAAACCGATTAAAAGATATATAACAATAAAGAATATACATACATACATACATACATACATAGGGTCGAGATCAACGGGGTACCATGTTAGACTGGGGAACCGGAGTTCCTTTATGTTTGGTTATAACGCTCAAAGGGTAATATAGTCATCTAAGTAGTATCAATAAATTAATGACAACTATCAATTTAATAATTTCCATAATTATAAGGATTAGTTTCCAAAACAAATGCACGTACATTATGGAATCCTCCATCACTTTTTCATGTATCACGTCTTCCTTCTAAATAATTTTTTTATGAAAATAAATGAACTCGTTAAATGAAGAGTTATAATTGCACATGTTTATTGAACATGTGCATATTCCATATATATATTACATTTGAACATGTGCAACTGCAGTGTTATAAACATATAGTTGTTTAGCATTACATATTAACCACGTATGTTGTAGTTACGTTTGAAAGTTATCATTTCCTTTTCACTTGTGCATTAGATATCAAATTTGTGAAAAAAAAAAAAACATGATTTAAGAATGTTGAACAAGTGTAATTAACAATTGAACAAATGTAATTAACAATTGAACAATACAAATTGAACAAATGTAATTAACAATTGAATATGATGTTGGACAAGTGTAGTTAACAATTGAACAAGTGCATTTGGCTCTTAATGAACAAGTGCACCTCTTAATGAACATGTGCATTAGCATCATAAATTGAACAAGTGCATTTGGCTCGTAAACATATGGATTTAACAATTAAACAAGTGTGTTTGATAGTTAAACAAATGCAACTAACAATGATGGCAAGAAGCCTAAAATCTAAAATCGGTATACATGCAGTACATAGACATAGATGTATCAATAACAAAAAAAAAAGCCTAAATGTGATAAATCTCAGTTTCCACATACATGAACCGATGGACAAATCAAACAAGAAAAACCTTGACGGTGACCGACAATATCAATGTCGCGCTGAACTTGGGTGTAAGAACCACAAAATCAAAATAAAATCGGGTACTAAAAATCACAACGGAGAGATTTTCCGACATTGGTTCTTTGAAAAAGAGATGAACGATGATTATGGTTTTTAATGAAGAACGAGAGCGCGATATATATGTGTGCAACCAATCTCAATGAGAATAAGAATGATGATAGATTGTGAGTGATTCATGTGATTTTGTTTAGAATCCTTGGATGTTTTGGAATGATAACGGAGAGATATTTGGGATGGAAGAGATGAGAACAAATTATGATGTTGAGAATCTTGATGGAGATAAAAATGAGATTTTTAATTTTGTTAAGTGCCAATCAATAATATACATACCGAAAGTACCCTTTTGTTTCCAATCACCCATATCTATCTATTCTATTAAAAGAGTAACTATACTCATTTCTGGTGAAGCCACGTGTCGTCACCATGAATCGACACGTGGCAATTATAGATTTTAATAAGAATAAAGAAATTTAAATCAAATCTATCCAAATCTAATATAATCCACTTTTAAATTCAAATCAAATCAAATCAAACAAAATATAATACTCTACTAACTTATTAATTGAATCTATCCAAATCTAATATAATCCACTTTTATATTTAAATCAAATCAAACAAAATCTAATAATCTACTAACTTATTAATTATAAGATAATATAATAAAAGTTTCAAAAAATATATAAGAAAATAATTACTCTTCATATATATTTAGAAATATACAAAATTAATAGGTCATAATAAATAATAATATAATCTTATATACTTTTGTTTAAAAAATAATATTTATATCTTTATCTTTTTATTTATTATATTTTATATATATTAAAAATATCCGCGTAATACGCGGGTAATAAACTAGTAATCTATTATTTAAGTTTAAGTCATAACTAATAAGAAATAAGTGCCAAACAAGGATGGACTCCAGTACCCCAGTCTAATATGGTACCCCATTGATCTTAAACCATACACACACACACACACACACACACACACACACATATATATATATATATATATATATATATATATATATATATATATATATATATATATATATATATATAACATAAAAAAGTATAACTAAAAAATAATAAAAACCTGGAAAAAATAATATTTTTTATTGCATTTGTTTCCATTTAATTAATAATTAATACTTTTTTATTTTTTTATATCTATTTGTTTTATTAAAATAAAAAGTTTGTAATGATTTGTAACTAAAATGCTCAAAAGTATAAATATAAATAAGGGCAAAATGGGTATTTAAATTAAAATTAATGGATAAGGGACTAATCTTGAAAGTAAACCTTGATGATAATAACCAATTTTGCAAAATTAAAAATTCAGGGACCAAATCCAAACTTTGATACAAACCACATGGATTATTTTTGTAATTAACTCTTTATTTTAATATCTATATTTGTTATAAATAAATAATAAATATAGTCGGATTCATATAAGAAATATCAAATTTGGTAAAAGGTAATATCAAATAATACTGCATTTCACAATAATTATATAACAACTCACATGCATTACTCAAGATACAGTTCATTTATCTTTACGTTTTTATATACTAAAGGTGCATGGCACGGTGGATTCGAAATAATAGAATTGAGGGATGTTTACAAGCTTTTCAATCTTTTGTTGAAAGTCTTAATTTTCAAAGTAAAGGAGTAGAGAGTTCAGTTCATTATAAATATAAATTTCTTATATTTCTTATCAAAATTGAGATAATAAAAAACATGGGCAGATATTTTCATATTTTCATCTTTATAAATATATCATAGATAAGTAAATATAACCAATCTATTGTTTGTAGATAAAAATTACATAGATTTTTCTAAAGGTATATTTAATTAAAACTAATAGTTTACTAATCAACGAATTACGTGAATATTTCTAATAAATTTATTTACACAAAATATATATAAACTTAAAATTAAAACAAATAATATTACTTTTTTAATAAGAAATAGAAGAATAATATTGTTAATTACCATAAACATTTATATGTGTGTATGTGTTGCCATAACTTGAGTTTTTAACTTTACGTGAACTTAATCTTTATATACTTTATTCTAATAAATAAAATGTTATAAATATGTTTTGACTAGTATTGTATAAGTTTTGAATATTTTTCTTTTTTAACCATAAATATTTTTCATAAATCTTGTTTCTATTTTTAATAGAATTAGTATGATACCCACGCAAAGCGGAGGCAGTGACAAATATTTTTTTTGATGATCGACTTAATCATTTAATAGAATTATTTTTTTTGAATGACATAAAGGAGAAAAACATGTACATTTAAATACATTATTTTATAAAGAACAGAAAGTACAAAACCTTTTGAAAGTAAGCTATTACAATCATTTTTTTTCTCTATTGTGAACTAACAAACAGATTGACAGGTCGTCCCGTGAATTTTGGTGATCATGTACGATAATTACATAGTAGGCTCTCAAAATGTGAAAATTTTTGAATTTATATAAAAATTATTATTTATTAGTAGTCTAGCAATTGCTATATATATATAAAAAACATTTAAAACAACGATATAATTAAAAAACGTTCATATGACTTGAACAAAATAATGGTTATATGCCGAAAATAGCAACAACTTTTAACCTTTTACCATTTATAGCAACATTATTTATTTTTTATCATTAATAGCCACAACTTTGTGTTTTTTACCATTTATAGCAACAGATGACCTATAAACCTATTATAACAAGTCACCTACAACCAAACATCCTCAATTGTAACCAAACACCTTTAATTTTGTTACCAAACATCCCATTTTATGTCCAAACACCCCAATTTATTATCAAAGAATTTTGTTTGTCAAAAGATGGAAGATGATGAAGCTAGATTCAAAGGTTCGTTCTATTTCTCTCGTCACCAAGAAACAACACACGTTGGGTTCGAATCAACATATATATGGTTTTTTTCTTGTTCAAAAGTGTTTGAAACAACACAGTCGGTTTCGTGTCTCCCTATCTATTCGGCTTGTTGTTGCCTCCTCATTGTCTTGACCTCCTCCGTCCACTATCGTCTCAAGAACATAAAAGCAAAAAAATATACAAAATAATTAGTCACTACTCAAGAACGTAAAAAGCACATAAAAAATATTTTAATAGCCACTACACAAGAACATACAAAATTTATAAAATATTTTAACCAAAATATACAAAATATTTAGTCACTACACTTAAAGTGTTTTTAATTTCAAACACTTTAAGAAATCTTGAATCCATTGATACGAAAAAACCATATCTCTGTTAATCCGAACATAGCGTGTGTTGTTCGTGACAAGAGAGAGAGAGAGAGAGAGAGAGAGAGAGAGAGAGAGAGAGAGAGAGAGAGAGAGAGAGAGAGAGAGCCTTTGAATCTAGTTTCATCATTTTCCATATTAACAAAAAAATTCTTTGATAACAAATTGGGATGTTTGAGCATAAAATGAGTGTTTGGTAAGAAAATTAAGGGTGTTTGCTTACAATGCAGCATGTTTGGTTGTAGGTGACTTGCTATAATAGGTTTATAGGTCACTCGTTGCTATAAATGGTAAAAACAACAAAAGTTGTTGCTATTAATGATAAAAAATAAATAATGTTGCTATAAATGGTAAAAAGGTAAAAAGTTGTTCTTATTTTTGGCATATAACCCAACAAAATAATTAATTACAAAACTATGTTTATCTTAAAGTGCATTACTATACGCTTATTTTTACTAATCATAAATCCTCACACTCACATATTTGTTTTGTTAATGACGTGAGACTCAGTGATTAAACTTAAGGGGACTTTAGCTTTTCACCATTTTTTCCAGTAACCGGTCAATTTTCGATGAGACCCTATCAAACTTGGGGCCCTGAGTGGTCGCACTTACTGCACTCCCTCAGGACCGGCTCTGCAGATTGACAGTTATGGTTTCAAAATTTTGACTTCAAACCATGCTTTTTTTCTCTTAAATTGAAGGCTTATTTCTTTATGATGTGATACTGCTTACTGAAAATATTCACAAAATTGAAAATTCTAGTAACTTTCTTTGACATATTTTAGGAGAACGTGTAAAAGAATGACCCGAAACACATCCCCAAACCTATGGTATAGATCTTTAAGTATTAATGTTCTAATCAGTTCTTTGGTATAAGAATCAGCTGGCCTTTGGTTTTTTAGTTTTAGCGGTTTTTAACTACCCAAAAACCAAACTAATATTCTACACATACACACACTAAAAAAACTTACAACCAAAGAGCCTTTGGCCTGATCATAAGAGGGTGGAGATATAAGTGACAGGTCACGGGTTCGACTCACGTCGGAGGCAGGTTGATATTTTGGTGGTGAAAGTGTAAGTCTTGTGGTAAATGAGTAGTTTAGAAGTAGGAATAATATAGTTTGACGTTAAAAAAAAAAAAAAAAAAACCTTACAGACTTTGAATTTCAACGTTAAGAATTCTATGCTTTATGGGAATAAATTAAGCATTATGATACAACTTGGGTCAGGATTTCCCTAGTAGTAGAGATTATAGACACATAAAATGCTTTTAGTTAGATATATAAAATATAAGATTTATACTTAATTTAGATAAGATTGATGATAAAATGATGGAAGATTTGATTTTTAATCTATTATAATATAGGTGTTAAATTTTTTGCCATATGTCACGTCACTTTCATATTTTTGTAAAAATATTATTAATTTATTAGATTATTAGTTAAATACCTAAATGCACCTTTTTTTTTAAAAAAAAAAATCTATTATATATACCAGTCACATCCTTACATCTTTTTACGTGAATTTAAATGTTTAATTAAGCACCAAATTTTAATTTTTGATTAAAAAACAACTTTTGAATTTAGTATAATTGACATCATATTTTATTCTTATTAAATTAATCTTTATATTTTATGTTGTTTAGTATATGGTGTGTCTGTCTATTTAATTAAAAAATAGTTCTTTAGTTAATAATGACTTCAATACAAGTTTAGATAACAATTAATATTTCAAATGTTAATCGTAACATTTTTGTACATAAAATATTACAAAATTAATTTCAAATTTTTTTGACATTTTCATATATATAATTAAAAAAAAGGTACTTTTATTATCAACCCTAAATTACACCTTTTCTATTTTTAAATAAAAATAAATACCATAAAAATGATTATCCATAATAATAAAGTTTCAAAATTAGTAAAAGTTGATAAAATAACGACTTTTTAGAACTAATGAAATAAAGTTTACAAATTAGTATAAGTTGATAAAATAACAACTTTTTATTTGCAATGTTAGAAAATAAAAATTATATAATTTATAACGTACTAGTTTATGAACTCACGTGTGAAAAATGTTTAATAAAATTAAACATAAAAATATTAGTTAAAATAAAAAAATACAAGAATATCACTGTTGTTTTTATAACTATAATTAAATATACGTAAATAGAAGGTTTTTTTAATTTTAATTTTTTATTTCTAAGTTTATACATAAAAGCCTGGTTAAAAATGTGGAGATACGACTTCGAGACACATCAGTTTTGGAAAATAAAAAAAAAATGAACCTAGAGGTTTTGGAACTATATTAATTACCATAATAAAAAAAAAAATGAAGCACTTATGAACCTAGAGGTTTTGGAGCAACAAAATAAGGATGATGCTTTAAAGCATATCGCAAGACTAAGGCCGTTTGGTTCGTAAATTTTTTTCTATAGTATTTGCATTTTGTCAAAGTATTTGCATTGTGCAGCATTTGCATTTGTCAGGATTTTGTTAAAAAATCTGCATTATTATATAGAAAAATTTTTTTAATCTGAAGTAGGGGTGAGCTCGGTACTGGACCGTACCGAACCGGTACCGATCCCGAAAATACCGAAACCGAATGATTAGTTTTGAAAGAACCGAATACCGAACCATATAATTTTATATGGTGCCGGTTCGGTTCCGGTTCTGGGACCGGGTTTTCGATGCCAGTCACGTCTTGGGACCGAATAATGAAAAGATACCAAATACCAAACATACATCACCAAATATTGCACCCGAATACCGAATTCCTAATACCGAAAACCGAATATCAAATACCGAATACCAAACAAAGTTTAACGTGTTAAAGTTACAAATACCGAATTTTAGCTAATTTATATATTCGGTTCGGGATCGGGATATTCAGGATAAATATGGTACCGAAACCGAGAGTACCAAATACCGAATTTTAGCTAATTTAAAAACCGAGTACCGGACCGAATATATTAATTCGGTATCGGTTGGTACCGGTTCGGGTTCGGAAAATGATACCCGTCGCTCACCCCTAATCTGAAGAATGCAAGGTAACTGGGATTTAAAATCCTAGGGGGAGGCTGAGTTTTTAAATAACAAAGAAAGAAGGGATTTAAGAAATCTTGTGATTTTAAATCCTTACTGAAATCTGCGAACCAAACACAGGATTTTAAATGCAAATCCTAATGAATCTCAAGTTATCTGCAAACCAAACACAGGATTTGAACTAGCGAGGGAGATAAGAATTCTAATGGGAAGTTTGGTTCCTAGATTTTTTATTCTGGGATTTGCATTTTGTCAAAGGATTCGCATTATGCAGCATTTGCATTTGTCATGGTTTTGTCAAATAATCTGCATTATATTATATAAAAAATTTGCTAATACGAAGAATGTAAGGTTACAGGGATTTAAAATCCTAAAGAAGATGCTGAGTTTTTAATAACAAATAAGGAATGAATTTAAGAAATTCTGGGATTTTAAATCATTACTAAAATCTGCGAACCAAACATAGGATTTTCCAGTGAATTGCAGGAAATCCATGAACCAAACTCACCATAAGTACTTTCATTAGGTCATTAAATAGAGGGGCAAGAAGAAAATTGTTAATGGTCTTTATAGGAAATGAATGGACATATGGTTGGACTGACCAAGAGGAAATTAGAAAGGAAGTTTTTTGCCACTTCAAATATAGATTTCATGAAAAATCTCAATTAGACCTTGCATTTGTATATAAATTCTTTCATAATACTTGATGATGCATATAGGAATTTTCTTAGAGCTCCTTTTCCAATGGATGAAGTAAAGACGGTTGCATGGGACTGTGTTAGATCTAAGGCCTCGGGCTCGAATGGTGTTAATACTGAGAACTTCTAAAAGATACTCTTTTGTTTTTTCAAATTCTTTAAAGCATCTGGAAATTTATCAAATGGTTGTAATGCGTCTTTTAGTACTTTGGTGCCAAAGATTTCAGATCCACGGGACATTGTGGATTATCCGCTAATAAGCCTAAATGGTTGCTCATACAAGATCCTTGCCAAGTTGCTTGCTTCGAGATTATTAGGAGTCATTACTAAAATTATAACTATCTATTGCTGGCGGTGCTTAAAGCCTCCATCAATTCTCAACCGTTCGATCTTAATCCATTGATCATGAGCCGTTGATAAGGAGCCATTTAGATAGTTACAAAATTATCCTTCTTCTACACACTATAACGGTTACACAAACAAGGGCATACACGTAAAATTACACATCTCCATAACTTCCATTATTTTAGCATTATATTTACGTCATTTGTGAGAGACAGTGGGGAGTTATGAAGTTTTTTAAATAGTGGGGGAGATAGTGGGGAGTTATGCAGTTTTTTAAATAGTGGGGAGGTTACTAGGTTTTTTAAATAATTAAATAGGTAAATATTACAAGTAGTTTAGATAATTAAAATGTTAGCAGTTATTTACAGTATTAAAATAATGTAAAAATAACGATGAGGTTGGGTACTTACCAGAAGTTGCCACACTGGACATAGACCTGGCCCATAGCGCTTCGGTTTGGCCATTGTCATCGTTGGTAATAGCTAGACCTTGTCATAGCAATAACAATGTTGATGGGGTAGAAGATCCTTGGGCAGCCCTGCGACGGCAGTTGGGTTAATGACTCATTCAACAGAGGATGGCCGGGGACGAAATTATCCCCTCCATTTACCCTTTCCATGAAATCATGATAGACAGAGTTTTTCTTTTCTAATGTTTCGGAGTTGGGTGTGTCTGACCCGTTTGGTTTATAAATGCCATTAGTGTGTCATATTTCATTGTATTTTTACACCTTTAATATGAGTTAATCGTAGGTAGGGACTTTTTACACATATAATATCAGTTAATGGTAGGTATCTTTGGTTTATGAATAATTAAATATTACTTAGCAAACTTGTGTATATTAATGGTATTTATAATCAAAACCGGACTCATGTTTATATGATTTTTGTTGTCAAATAGAGTCGTGCATTCTCAAAAAAAAATATAGTTGTGTTATTTTTTTAGGTTTATCCTAATATCATTTTAATTGTATAATTATAAAATTAATTGTCAAAAAAGATAACTAAATTTATATATATTTTATGTTTATGGTAACCTAGTTTGATTATAATAGGAAAAAAAAAATCAAATTTTTATTTATTATTATTAAAACAAATGTTTGATTACCTTAAACAATAAAAAAGATATAAACTTGGTTTACCTTAAATGTTTGGCTACCTTAAACTATATATATATTCATAAATTTTGAAATCATATTATCAAATAAATAATAATTTCTGTATTTTATATTTTATGATTCTTTACTCATTTAACCAGTGTGTAAATAATAGTTTCATATATTTTCTTTTCGTTTGTTTTATAACACATATAAGTTAAACTTCATACAAATAATAATTGAGTTTGATGTATATAAGGATACATTATATAAAAAGACTATTTATAAAACTTTTAAACGGTAAACCCGGGCAACGCACAGGAAAAATACTAGTTATTATTGACAATGTTCATTTTCGGTAGACAGATTTTAAATAGTGTTTTGATGGTTAATGAAGTTATTATCATGCGCAGGTTGCACGTCTTAAGCTCTTTATTTTCAAAGATAATCTTAAGCCCTTATTTATCATTTTACTATGATTCTTCATCCATAGTCAAGAAACATTTTGAATAGGCAGAAAAATGTCTTCATTTATGACTTAACCGAACTTTTTTGGAGAAAAGGACATTATTTTCCCACCTCCAAGACATTACAAACACCCATGGTCGATCCAATCATTTTCAGGGCCTGAGCAAAAACATAAAATGAGTCCTATAAATATATATGCATATTCAAAATAAGCAAAATTCAAGGAAAAATGATAAATTAACAAAAAAAAAAGTTATAATTATATAATGTTAAAACTAAAAACTTTACAAGTTAGGGTCCGTTTGGTTGGACGTAATTGACTGTTAAAGAAATGAAATCGACAAGGTAATGGAATGAACAATGTAATGGAATGAATCATTACGATTCCTTATCGTGTTTTTTTATAGGAGTCTAAAAAGACACCCACTATACCAAATATACACCTCTGTTAATAGCTTCTTTCTTTTTTGACTAACTTTTCCTAACATAAACATCTATGAATGTGCACATCGTTGCTTCAAATGGCAGGAAAAAACATAATTCTAATAATTCCTGAACGCCCAGGGGTGTCCTTTTAGCATCACCCTTTTTATATCATTGGAATGAAATGAGATATTACTATACTTTGTTTGGTAGGTAGGAATATTAAAATGAATAGAATGAAATTTAATAAAAAACTATAAATTTACTAATTTTTCATTCTATTCCTTGAGTGAATGAAAAAAAAAACACCACACTCTCAATGGATGAAAATCAAGAGAGGTGAATAAATCACATTTCTTACATAATGATTCATTTCATTGCCACAGGGTAAACAAACAATTTATTTTCATTCCTCGGTAGTAATTCATTCCATTCCATCTCACATTACGGCGTAACAAACACTATCTAACATTCTTTTATCGTTGACCTAAGTATATATTAGATATTTTGAGGATAGATACTGGACGGTTGTCTGTGTTAACATTGGTTAGGCCAGTCCTACAAACACCGTGGAATATTTCCGCATACAACCCATTTATTATCAGTAATAATTTGCTTCACAAGCACAGTCCACTAAAAACTAAAATTTTTCTGCCTATGCCAAAGGATTTATTACAATGAAATAAAAACATATTGTTATATTTTTAATAACTTTGAGACTAAACTATTTGAGGCTAAACTCTAACAATATGGAAGAAGAAGATTTAGTAGAAATTCTTTCATATATATATTTTTCATATCACTTGCATATCAACTCATCATCTCCTTTTATAGAACAAAATGAGAGACAATCTATATCTATATATATTAATAAAAGAAAACCTCTAATGCCACGTGTCATTACCTCATTCCTCTAGATTTTTGATTTCCCGCCTTTTTTTCCATAATTAGATTTTTAATTTTACTAATTCATTATTAAGAATAATTATGGAATTTATTTCAAATACCTTCATATTTAATACATACAGTTAAAAAAGGAAACATTTCAAATACTTTTTAATTGATTTAAATAACTTTCGTATTTAACTACTAATGTTAGCTAACTATGCATTTTTTATATATTTAAAACGTGAATATAATGTAATATTGAAATGAGTTGTTTCATAATTTTTTTAATCTTAAAATTTTTTAAATTGTATTCTATGTAAAAAAAAGTAAATATTTAGTTTTTTACTTGTACATAAAAATCTAAAAATAAAAAGTTTAAAAAAGATGAGACACGATAAATACTACTCATACATATTTAAAAATAGAAATTTTTTACTTATCCCTAATAACAAAAAATAATATTGTCGTATGTTTTTAGAAAAAAGTAAACATTTTTTTATGTAATTGACGTTTTATGTAGATTTTTAGTAAACATTATTTATAAAATATCCACGTAATACGTGGGTTAATAACTAGTTTTTACTATTACCTATCACTTCTACTACTATTGGGGGTTGCTTCTACACTTGGTGTAAGAGTACAATTATTCATCCACATATGTTATGTATTTATAACACTCCCCCTTGGATGATAATTTTATATAAGAGTTCAACCATAAAGTGCTGCCTCATTAAAAACCTTTGCTAAAGAAAAACCCAGTGGGAAAAAACTTTAGCTAAGGGAAAAAGAGTACAGCGAGTGGTTGACTACCCCTCAAGTTGTCATCCATAAAGATATCACATGTTATGCGCGTGTCGCATTCCAATATCATGAACGTGTTTTCTGAAAATTGCTTTTGGAAGCGCCTTCGTAAAAAGATCTGCTGAGTTATTGCTTGATTGAATATATTTCATTTCAATCTGTTTGTCCTTTATAAGATCTTGCGTGTATAAGAAAACTCTTGGTGGGATATGTTTGGTTCTGTCACTTTTGACATATCATTCTTTCATTTGCGTCACGCAAGCTGCATTGTCTTCATAAATCAGTGTTGGACATTTGCTATTTTCTCCATTTAAAAATATGTATCCTGTTTGAGATATTGCTTTGTGAGGATCAGATAAATAACCTGCATCTGCATAACCAAGTAAACCTTCTTTGGAATTGTTAGAATAAAATAGTCCCAGATCAATAGTTCCTCGAAGGTATCGAAAAATATGTTTGACTCCCTTCCAGTGTCGTTGTGTAGGAGCTGAACTAAATCTTGCTAAAAGATTTACTGCAAAATAAATGTCAGGTCTTGTACAGTTAGTAAGACACATTAAAGCTCCAATTGCACTAAGATATGGTACTTCTGGACCAAGCAATTTCTCATTTTCTTCGCAAGGATGATATGGATTTTATTCAACGTTTAAGCGATCTAACCACCATAGTTGTGCTTAAAGAATTCACTTTGTCAATATTGAAACATTTTAAGACCTTTTCCGTATAATTTGATTGATGCACAATTATACCATTATGTATATCTTCAATTTGTAAACCAAGACAATATTTGGTTTTCCAAGGTCTTTCATTTCGAATTCTTTCTTTAGAAAACACAATTACTTCTTCAATTTCCTCGTGTTTAGATCATCAACGTAGATTATTTCTAAAGATCTTTGAATACATTTCTTTGGGTTTTACTTTTAATGCTTCTGGCATTTTTAAATAAATCCTTCGAGGATTTTCATAAAATTGTATATGTCAAGTTAGTCTTATAAATAGACCATAACTATATTCATGACGTATTGTATAATTATGTAACATACTTCTGTCCTTTAGCAATGTAATCATAATACATGCTTATTGCATTGTAACTATGAGCTCATAGGATAAATCTCGAGACATGTTTCAAAAATTTTATATCCTTCAAGGAATCTCTGTATAAGTAGGACTTTTAGAATAAAATAATTTTATAGACGCATATCAAATCTATCTTTTATTGATAGATTAATATATCTGTTATAACTGTATCCACCATAGGAGAATATTTCCTTAAATTTTGTGTGCATTATATATGCACTAAATTAATCTCTATACATATATTTGTACAACTTTATGTGTACAGACTACTTTATGATATGTGTAAAAGTAGTAGAAATAGAGAGAAAATTTCATATTATTCGCACCATCATTGATACATCAATATATGGTATTTATAATACAAGTGAAGACCAAGTATAGTATGTTGGATATGTGTGGTCAAATCACTCAAATCATCTATACTATTTGTTTTACGTATAGATTTGGAAAATGTGGACTTTTATGAAATTTTCATCCACAACTTTATGTGTACATCCTACACATCTAGTAGTCTCCTTTTCTCTTAGAGAACATGTCTGTAGACTATTATTCATAATCATCGTTTTTAAATATAGCGCTAATAGATAAATATCATCGACGTCGATTTTATTTCGATCGATTCCATATAGTTTTAGACATGATATAATTTTATCGAGATCTCCTTATTTTCATTCAGGCGCCTGAGGTTCTTCTAGAACCATCATGTCTATTATTATTATTATTTTTAGAATACTTATCTTTGGAATCGACTGCCTATCATGCTTCTGGCATGTCTTAGGCTCATTAATCAATAATAATCTTCATTTCTGAAAATATCAATATTTACTGAAGCATTAATAACCAAATATGCGACTTGGTTACTTTCTTTAAATCAGTAAATGTATCTCCCAACAGATTTGCCAAAAATATGTAAATGAATTATCCCAGTACTTTTTATTACGAGGTCCAATATGATAATTCATTACAGCTTATAAATTTGTTTATTCTCTCCCCCTGATGTTGGAAATATTGCCCTTTTAAAATGGCAACTAGCACAATGTGTCGTAATGACATCAACTGTTAGTGATTCATTTTATTTTATAATAAAGGGGATTTCATACCCAACATAATTTCCCAACATTCTTTTGAGTACCCATCTTTATGCGGTTTGGTGGAGCAATTCAGAATATTTACTATTTAATAAAAAATAGATGTGATATATTTGATTCTTGACCAAATATCATTTCGTATGGGAGAATGTATGATAACTTGTTGGCTTAATGCGAATTGGTAATATCACAAATAAATATTAGAACATTTTTATTCTATTTGGAGTACGAGATACGCTTAAGTTTATTCAAGCTAGTAGTATATAAGAAAGCTCGGCGTGAAAGAAATCAATACAACAAACCATCTAAACACATACACACATCCATGGAGCCAGGAAAACAACAAGAACAAAGTCGAGAAGATTTCGACCTAAATCTTTCTATGGAGTCTTTTAATAATCGAGAGGAAAGAAGGCAGAAAAGACGACTAGATCAGCCGGATCTTAGAGAACTCATAATGGTACCACGACAGGAACGCACTTATGTTAGAAGTAATGATCGATTGGGGTTCTATCTGGACGATATTCATACCCATATGTTATATATTGATAGATTTATACGATGGCAGTCTTTTCTTATAAGGACTGTAACCCATAGCTGGGGATTCGCGGTCCCTCCTCCACCAAGTATGCCGCCATATCGTTATTGGATAGAAAGGAATGCAGTGCCAATGCAACCTCCTCAACCACCACAGCCCCAGGAGCCAGTGGAGTCCCAACCAGAAGTTAATTCTGCTCCCTCTCGAGATGTTTTTGAAAAGGGTCAGCCATCTAAAACTGACAAATGATTTTCATTTGTGAGTTTTATTGTTTTATGTGTTGTGGTTATTAATACTATGTTGTGGTTATTAATTTTATCATATTATTGAGTTTATATTATTATTTTACGGGGCTGAATGGGTCATCGGGGAGATCTGTAAAATTTGTTTCTTTCTCTTTCTCTTTCCCTTTAATATCTATATATATAAACCATATTTGTAGTTATGGTTAATAATTTTATTGAGAGCAAAATAACATGTAAAATCATTGTATCAAGCTTTTAAATAATCTTCTGGTTATTCAATGATTACCCATATAAATTATTATTAGTATTTAACCGGGATGGTTCAACTGATCATGCTAAACTATAAAGTTATCATGGTACATGAACTTATGGTTTATGGCTACGTATAGTTTGATTTGTTGGTAAATGTTTCATAAAGTTTTCTCAAAATAATAAGATATATACATAGAAACATTTTACCTTTTGAGGAATCTTCTGGTCATTCGATGAATGCCTTATGTGTACATTCAATATCATTTTGCATCATTGTTGTTCCTGGATGGTCTAATCTGTTATGTCATAAACTCAATGTTCCAATATCATAATATTTCCTTTTGATTACCATGTGTGATTCAATCATATTCATATATGTATAATATAAACAGAACCAAATGTTCGTAGATTTTCAAGTATATGTTTTACATTCATGATACACATAAAATCCTTATTCTCTATTACCATAGTTTGAGTTTTATACCAATTTGGGGCATATCGTTAAAACTCAACATATTTCTTTGCTTTATAATTTGTATGTGTAGCATCGCTATCTGAAAAAACAAATATTTTTTTAAGAGAATCCTGATACAGCTTAGAGAAATGAGGCGATGTGCGACAAGTTCTTGGCCAATGGCCAATCATTCCATATCTAAAACAAAGATCTTCAGGATCCTGGGAAGAACTAGCTTTACATTCGTGGTACTGGAAAATTTTACATAGCGATTAAATCTATAGTATCATAAATTAGCTTTCTGTTAAGCAATTTTGTTTCATGTATCGATGTCCAAAAATCTATGTTTCTGGATACGATTATTTGTTTCATGGGCAATTTTCGCCTTTTGTCACATGGACATGCAATAAGCTTCTTAGAGATTTTTTCTCTTTTAAGGCTATATTTCTCTATGAGTTTCTTTATATCGACAATTCTTTTGTCGATATCTCTAGCTGCTTTAGTGAGTGCTCTGATGAATTTCATTAATCTGAAATCAAGATTCAAAAAAAAATCAGAGGTATAAAGAAATTTTACGTAATATTAGCTTTCCAATCCCTAAAGAGGGTCTACCCAGCCATTTACGTCTAATGCAGCAAATAGTATCTTCTCAATATTTGCCATTGAGACTATTAAAAAGAATTTTTAAAACAACATAAAATTAACACTAATTTATTTCAATAAGAACTGCAATAAAATAAAATGAGAGAATGAAAACATAATCAGAAAAGGATACATCTCATCCCATGGTAGTTGGAACAAACAATAGAAGAGTGCCAAAATCAATACACTGATAAAAATTAAAAACGGGCTTAGCATCTTCATCCGCCTTCAACTAAGTAAAATTTTTTTTTTATTTTTAAAGGAAGGTAGGAGAATGTAGTTTGTGAAATAATGAGGTTTAGTATCGGATATTTATAGAAAAAAAAATTCGACCATTAAACGGTCGAAAATATAACCGTTCAACGGTTATAAATCCGTTGTAGATTTTATAAAAAAAAGATTTGGAGGATAATGTCTCTTTAATATAAAAATGATGATTAGAAATGTAATTTAAGAAAAATGTTATTGACATAAAGGATGTGTATAAATAAGTTTAATGACGAATTAAATATAAGATATGTAAAAGAATCAATAATCATAATTGTTAGTATTCATAAATTAAATAAATGTCAGATTGTTAGATTGCGTAAATAAATGTTAGTAAACAGAAAATAAATGTTAGATTGCCTGCATAAATAAATGTTAGTTGCGGAAAGTAAATGTTAGTAACAATAAATAGATGTTTGTTAACATAAATAAGTAGGAGGCTTAGCTTTCCATAAATGTTAGTAATAAGAATATGAAAAAGAATAAATGTTAGTATATATAAATAAAAGTTTAGTAAACGTTAGTAGTCCTTGTATCCAATATGTAGTCGTTTAGTTGTTAATTATGGTCTTTAACCATATATTTTGTTTTCAATTTATTTCATACCTTGAGTGAAGGGTGATTCTTGATTTGGTTGAGATATTGAGCTCCTCGTGCTGATAACGTGTTATATTTTTAATAACTTTGAGACTAAACTATTTGAGGCTAAACTCTAACAATATGGAAGAAGAAGATTTAGTAGAAATTCTTTCATATATATATTTTTCATATCACTTGCATATCAACTCATCATCTCCTTTTATAGAACAAAATGAGAGACAATTTTTACTATTACCTATCACTTGTACTACTATTGGGGGTTGCTTCTACACTTGGTGTAAGAGTACAATTATTCATCCACATATGTTATGTATTTATAACACATATTAAATTGTTTCATAATTATTGTCATAAAAACTTACAGAAATTGCAAATCTGAAACCCTGCTGAATCAATCCTTAAACAATTATTGATCTAAATTTTTTTTTCCCAAATATATAATAAACCATAAATAAATTTGGGTATATTAATAAGTAAAAGTTTCCGTTTTGTACGTTAGAATTAGGAAAAAAATAAAATTTGGTTTGCAAAACGTTTAAAATTTAAACTCTTTTTAAGTTAAAAAGAGATGATATTTTAAGCCACAGACAAAACTAAACGGGCATTTAACTTTATAACTAATAAATAGAATTAAATGTCGGTATCTTTATATATGTTACAATAATTTTATCAGTAAAAGGAAATTCTAAATAAAAATATAAAATTCAACTCATAAAACGACTAAAATTGGCAAGTCACTTTAATTTTTTTTTCACTCTAGTACTGTCTTTATAACTAATAACGTAGAATTAAATGTGGGTGTTTAATGATAAAAAAAAAAAAAAGAAAGACAATATACGAGTATATATAGACATGCGTGTGTTTTGAGTGAAACAGTGAAAGTCACGTTACTAGCCACCATAATCAACAAAAGTTTTGATACACTGATACTTTCGTTACAAATGGCAACCTTCCTTACATTCTTAATTATTGCTTCAGGTTAATTTCTCATCGTTCGAATCATGTGTTTGTTATAATCTTCAAGTGTTGAGTAACTTTAACATGTTTTGTTGTTGTAGGTTTATTCTTTAGTTTTCCTGAAACCTCGTATGCTGGTTGTACATGTCACAAGAAGGAAGATTGTGAATTGATTGATTGCGGACAGTTTAACATTCCTGTGTGTTTTCTTTGTACTTGTTCTTGTGTTGGGAAGGATAGACGTCGTTTGATATCACCCGTTAACAGCACCACCGCGGTTGTAACAACTAAAGTCAACAACTCCAACAACCCTTATACTCTTCTATAGACGTATTTGTACATGAGATTTATTCATTGTTCACGTCTATTTATATTAGATTAACATAATACTGAATCTCAATGTTAATATCGTCTAATAAGGGACTTTATCGTCTAATAAGGGACTTTATCAAATTTGATAGGGGTAACGTCATACAATAGTAACCTACTTTTGAAAATTTATCAATATGGTACGCCTACTTTTTTAAATATCGATATGGTACATGTACTTTAATATTTCATACCGATATGACCATATGTGTAATAGACCCCTGTTTTTCTTACCATTAGAACTGTGTTTCGTATGTAAAAACCGGGCTCTATTATGTATAATGACCATATCGATACTGAAAATTAATATACACGTACCATATAGACAATTAAAAAAGTAGACGTACCATATCGATACATTTTCAAAAGTAGGTTGCTATTGTATGGCTTTACCCCATAACATTTAAGTTTTACACCTCATTATCTTTTCTATTTGGAAATACACATCTTTCTCTATCTTCCTAATCTTTTTTATTAAAAAAGAAAAAGGAATTCATTTATTATAATTCATAAAATGATTAAAACTTAAATATTTATGAATATTACATTAAAAAAATACAAACTAATTGTCTAAATTGGGTATATGGACAACTGCAACTAGGCGTGGCAATGAGATGAGTATGATCGGGTATCTCATTTCCCATTCTCGCCTCCATCCCCGTCAGATTCTAAAACATTATTAAGCTTACACTATAAATTATAGTTTTTAGAAAATATATACATGTATATAAATTTTAAAATAGATTATCTCAACACTTTTTGGTTATAAACATTGATAACTAATAATTCATGATACAACGAAAATAAAAATATATGTGTAAAGAACTTAAAAACATAATAAAACAATATAATTTAAAAATATAAAATTTATATATATTTTATATATATAATTAGTAATTTATATAAATTATATTGAATAATTTACATTATAAAATTATATAAACATAAAATATATTATAATATTAAATAGGATCAGGGTCGGGTCTGGGTCAAAATCGGGGATTAAAGTGTTTCTCATCCCCATCCCCTTTCAACTCGGGTTCGGGGATTCCCCAGTTAGGTCGAGATCGTGTTTCATGTTTCTCGTCAGGGTATGTTCCACGAGATCCGACCGAATGTTATTGTGTGTTTTCCAATTATGAATTTCAAGAACTTGTTGTGAGATAATTTATTAGAAGCAGAATATTGATGAGATGGAAGTTTAGTTTCTTGAAATGGACATGTCGCAAGCCCTTTGTCATGTAAGATCATATTATAATTACAAATACTAACATTTACCAAGTAAATGGTACTATTCATAAGCTATTCATATGAATAGTAAGACTTAAATAATAATATATATTTTCTTTGGCGTATTTTTAACAAAAAGTGATGTAGATGATATGGTAAATAAATGTTTGATTGTAACCATAAGGTCTTGTGTTCAAAACTTGTCCTTACTCTTATTTCATAATTAATTTTTCCTTATATCTATTTATAGAATATATTAATTTGAAATGAGACATTTAAACATTTAACATATTTTTACTTTGTTTTAGGTAAATAAATTTTTATTCGAGAATATAAATATGGATTTGTTAATTTTTAGTGTCGTCAAGAATATAAACATTATTGTTATTATAAATACTGTAAATGATAAGTTTTATTATATCATTCGTTAAGCTAATATTATATAAATTTGACTTACTGATTGAGTTTACTTAAATAATTTACCTGTCAAATTAACAATATAAGTTAATTTATTGTAAGTCAATTTTTTGTTATGTCTTAAATGTTGATTAAATTGCAAAAATACAAATGGAGTATATATTCATATCTATACGTATATTTTGATTAAATTGCAAGAATATTTTTGTTATGTCTTAAATTTTGGTAATCATTTATCAAATAAACAATACTTATATAACACCAAACTCATTTTATATCTTAAAAGTCCATCAAACAAACACATCTAGCCTATATTTTAAATACATATCATTAAAACTATTTTTTAAGTGTTTTTAGTCTGCCGCAACGCGCGGGCAAGAAAACTCGTTGAGTAATATGACATAAGTATACATGATGGATCTAATTTTCTATGGGTGTCATGGTCGTGCGGGGTTGTTTATTATAGAGAAACGAGTTTTGAGTACACCGAAAGCTCGTTCAATGTCTATTCTTGCCGACTCTTTTGCTTGCTATAACATTTTTTGTTTATCATCGGTTTGACACGATAAAGCTTTCAAAAAAATCATCCACTCGAGGTATATCCGGTCGGCGAGATTGTATCTATGTTTGTATTGTGTGTCGTTAATCACAAACAGAATCTACAACGTTATCTCATTTTATACATCGTTGAATAATAGTGACTGATTAAACACATTGATGTCGTTGTTGGACCGGCGACGACAAAAAATACTTGCCAGATCCATAAATCTTGTGATGCAACTGCCTCTAACATAAATCGTCGGATTTCGTTATTGTCTTGCATGTACTGACCTCGCCATGCCGCTGGACAATTTCTTCATGATCAATGTGTACAGTCAGCGCTCCCTATCATTCTACGAAATCCATGTTTTAATTAATGAAACACATAAATATTGAACATCCCTTACAGTCGGTCTACACACACACATATATGTTAAGATCGTAAATTTATTGATCATAAGATCTTACCGTTTTAAGATTTGATCAGTTCACTTTTGTCGATCCTAAATAGTATTTCTGGAGTAAGATCTTAATTAAGATCGCAAGATCTCCATCCGATCATGCACCGGTTACACAAAAAAATTATAAACTATAAATGGATTAACTTTAATTTGTATTAAACTGTGGTTGTAATATCTGACTTTTTGACATAAATAAATATTTGATATAATTGTGATATAAAAAAACAATCTTATTTTAATTTATTTTTTTATCGTGATCTTGTGAAGGAAAAAATAATTTCATGATTTGATCTCAATTGTGGCAAATTTGATTTCAGGTAATGATTATGCTATAATAATATAATATAAGTTTTTGAACGTTTTTAAAAAAGAAAATATTTTGACTGTAAACAAATCAAATGTTTAAATCGTCCGTAAACCATTTGATAGGAATTTCATTAATTTATTAAATGATTGAAATCATGAATATTAACAAATGTTTCGTTTCATTCATTTAGATTCGTAAGTGTTTGGTAATATATTTAATTATGTTCACTTAGGTGTTTTTTTTGTTTTTTAAGAGGTTAATGTCCGCAATCTGCGGACTTAGCTGCTGCGGTCAGAAAAGATGACCTAAAGGTCTGTAGACGTTCGCAGACGATGCTGCAGACGCGGGAAGACGTCTGCAGACGCGGGCAGACGAAAAAAACAAACGCATTTTCATATAAAACATCTTCCCGCGTATTTGAGTTCGCAGACATAAGAGATTCGAAGATCTACTAAGAAAAAACAAACAAGGCTTTATATTTTATCATAAAAGGATAATATTTAAAAATATTAAAACATGTGTAATTAATAATACAAATCATTTAACTAAATTAGGATGCAATTGGTATCGCCTCCTTTTAACATGTGTAATTTATTTATAATTTAAATTAGGGTAAATTACAAATTTCGTCCATGTGGTTTATTATAAATTATGGATTGTGTCCCTTAACTTTGAAAATTACACTGACAGTTCTTGTGGTTGAAGTTTTGTTACATATATGGTATTTTGGCCATTTAAAATGACCATTTTACCCTTATTAGTTTAATAATTAATGTTAATGTTGTTTTTATTATTATTTCTATTATTATAATATAATAAAAAAATACAAATAATTATAAAAATCAGTAAAATTAATTTAGTATTGAACACATGAAAATAAATAATAAAACATTTTTAAAGACATACGAATAATAATTATAATTAATTAAAAACTAAAAAAAATAACGTTTTGAAGTTTTTTTATAGTATTCTATAACTTTTCTAAAAACATTCAAAATAGCTTTTTAAAAATTTTAAACTTTTCAAAACTAATTAAAGTTTTTCTAAATGTTTTTAGTTTTTAAATTTTTTTTTTCAGAATGTTTAAACTATAAAAATGCTTTTAAACGTTTATTGAAAGTGTTAAAAAAATTCTATAACTTTTTTAAAAACGTATAAAAAAATAACTTTTTAAAAATTTTAAAATTTTCAAAACTAATTAAAGTTTTTCTAAATGTTTTTAGTTTTTAAATTTTTTTTTTTTCAAAACGTTTAAACTATAAAAATGTTTTTAAACATTTATTGAAAGTGTTAAAAAGAATTTTATGTAAAAATGTCAAAAATGTGTTTGATACTTTTTTACTATTTTTACATTTATTTTTTTATTTAAAAAATGTTTACTTTTTTTTAAAGTAAAAAAATATAAACTCAAAATGTTTTTTTAGTTTTTAGTTAATAATAATTATTATGATTTTGTCTTTATTAATATATTATTATTCAAATTTTATATCTTTTATATTAAATTAGTTTACTGGTATTTATAATTTTTTAGATTAGTTTATTATTTAATAATGATAGAAATATCATAAAAACAACACTAAATAATCATTAAACAAGTAAGGGCAAATGGGTCATTTAAAATGGCCAAAAGACCATATCCGTAACTAAACTTCAACCATAAGGACTGTCAGTGTAATTTTTAAAGTTAAAGGATTCAATCCATAATTTCTAATAAACCACAGGGACGAAATTTGTAATTTACCCTTTAAATTATGTTAACCCTTATTTTAGTAACACAAATCATTTAACTAAATTAATTAAGATTTTTAAAACATCTTTTAATCTTTTATAGATTAATTCATATCTTTGTCCAGTGGCGGATCCAGAAATAATTTTTATAGATGTCATAATTTATCAACGCTACGAGGCTACGAGTTTTTTCCGCCTTTCAAAAATTTTCATACCTCAAAATTTTGGTTCGGTGCACCGTAATTAAATAATTAAAGGCTAATATATCATTAATCGTTACAAATCAAAACAATTTAGATTAAAAGTTGTAAAAAATGTCCAAATAACATGGTTGATTAGGGCACAGCGGAAGGGGTGTGTAAAAATCATTTTGCACTGACAAAATGGAATATCAAATCGCCCGACTGAAACCGATAATGGTTGGCTTGATTCCTAGTTTATGAATAAAAATCGTTTTTTGGTTCTAATATGTTTAAATAACGATTCATTGGTGCCATCGAAATTAGATTCGATACATATATTTTATAACATTATTATCATATTTCTTTATATTTTTTTAGTTTAGTATACTTTCTTTGTTCCAAAATAAATGTCTACCGGAAAAAAAAACACATAGTTCTATAAAATGTAATGATTACAACATTTGATCAATAAAATGACAGTTTTACCTTTAATTATTATTGAATTTTGAAAAGTCAATCTTTTTACTTTTTAGACCACATAATTAAGGGCATTATTGAAATCAAATGAATTATACATATCTATTTATGAATGTAAGACATATATTTTGAAATATATTAAAAAGAAATTTTAGCCGATTAATTTGGGATGGAAGAAGTATTGAGTAAGTTCTTAAAAGTTTTATATGGATCAAACTTTAAAATATGATTTGGGCTCCAAACAAAAGCGAACCCTTTAAAAATGTAATAACGTTTTCACATTTGGGCTCCGATGCTTTATATTAAAGGATAAGTTGTTTTTACATTTTATCAATTTATGATTTTTGTAACCAAATTAATTTTATCATGGTTTATGCAATACCCTTTGAACTTGTTATTAAAATGTGCAATGACGTTCTTTTCCTTTTACCAACTTACATAATGAAATTATTTTTAACACGATTTAATGTAGTAATGGAAAAAATTGCAAGAATTAAAAATAAACCATTTAAGCAAAATGTCATAAATATGTCCATCAGGATTTTTCCTGGGACGTACAATAAATCAATAGATAGCTAAGTAAATAAGTGCATTAAATGTTACTTATTTTTATAAAAACTTAAAACGTTATTTTAAAGATCATGTTAAAAATGATTCCATTGCATTAGTTGGTAAAAGAAGGAAAACGTGATTACATTTTTTGTTATAAAGTTCAAAAATCATTACATCACTTGTGTTAAACCTGATTTTGTTTTACAAATTGATAAAATATGAAAGCGTTATTATATTAATATGTGATTAACCCTTATTTTTAATCAAATTTAATAACAAATTAACAATATGATGTGTTTTAACCTTTAACGGGATGCACTTTATGTATTACTAGGGGTGTGCAAAATACCAAACTCAAACCGAATCTTAGTCCGGTTAATTAGGTCGGGTTATTCAGTTTTGTTAATCGGGTTATATGATACCCGAATAATAATGTCGGTTCGGAGATCGGGTATGCTTCATGTTCATTTGGGTACCCGAATAACCCGTTTAATTTTTAAATTCCCAATTTTAATTAGAATTAAAATTGTTTACGATTAGAATTAGAATTGTTTATATATATATATATATATATATATATATATATATATATATATATATATATATATATATATATATATATATATAGAGACTAAGAATCTTTTGTGAACACTTTATTCGTTGTGAACATTGTGAACAACCATAAAATAGCTTATGAATCTTATGAATCTTGTTGAAAATAGTACTGGACTCTTCTATTAACCTATTAATACTATTGGATCATTTGGATCTTATTGAATCCTATGAATTTGTCGAATCCTATGAATCTTGTTGCATCCTATGCATCTTGTGCATCTTGTTATAAAGAGTACGTACTATGAACCTTTTGAATCTTAAATAGACACTTTTATGAACCTTTTGAATCATATGAATCATATTACAAACACTTGTTGATATATATGAATGATTATATGTATATTTTTTATTTGTTCACAACGAATAACTTGTTCACAATGGATCCTATCCCTATATATATATATATATGAAAGAGTAAAGATCTAAATTCCCAATTTAAATATCCAAACCATTTAACCCGATTACCCAAATTAACTAACCCATTAAACTACTTTGTAAAGAATTTTATTTTATATACCAAAACCAAAAAACTCGTTTAACCCAAACCGAGTAACACAATACTCATTTAACACGAAACCCATTGACCCATCCTCTTATTTGGTTTGGGTTCGGGCAGAGAACTCACACCCTCAAATCTGAACCGAATAACCCGATACTCTGAATAACACCATGTGCATTACTAAAGACTTCTTCGTTTGAACAAAGTTGGAGATTCCTTTTTCGTCATTTAATGACACAGAAATTTTCAATATTTCTGGGAAACTTGTCAAAAAAGCCAACTATATAATGCTTATCAAATAATAAATAATCGGTCCCTAAAATAGTAAAGCAGTTATATTTGTTTTTTATACATGTCATTTTAATGAAAAAGGTATATATTAATTATTACTATTAGAGAAACAAACCAATTGTCATTTTCTTTTTTAAATGTTTTGTCACAAACATTTGTCGATCTTGTGGACCTAATAAAAAAATATGGTGTGTAGAAAAGCAAGTTTACACAACTAAGCGAAATTTGTTTTTGTTATTATTGTTGATATTAAACTAGAATTAATTGGTTAATATGTCGAGATTCAAAAACTATGAAGATCGAACCAGGAAGCAGAAAAGCAAGTTTACAAAGTTAAATTGACTGGTTAGTATTTTATGATTTAAAATCTAGAAAACAGAAAAGTTCATATAGGTAAAAGGGTTTTATATAGTTGTATATCCATGTAAAAGCATATCGTAGTTGATTTATTAAAATTTTTACACTTATGTTTTATATTTAAGAAAAAACATTTTTTGTATAGTTATATACTGTAGAATATTGGAAACTCAGTACCAAGCCCTGAGTTTCCTAACTTAATATAGTTCAAGTTGGTTTCTCCTTGAGTTTGCTAGCATGATACAATGTAATTAGTATAAAAGCATATAATAGCATGTTTTTCAAGCTAAAGACCATGGAACTTGTATGTTTGTTCTTGTTAAAACACAAAATATAATATAACAGCCAGCTGTAGAGTTATAATAAATCTAATCAGATAGAGTTTTAAGTGTCAAAGCTAGTTTAAGTGTTTAAGATGAATTATCAAAGCCGAAGTTTAGTGATTTATTAGTCAAAGTCAATCAAAGCTTGAGCAAAGTATCAAAGCCAGAAAATTGACAGCCTTTTAGCCAAAGCCAATCAAAGTTCAAATAATAAAACATAATTAAAGAACATAAAGCCAAAGCGAAAGAGTGTTCCATAATTATTCAGGAGGTAAATCTAATCCACTACAACTTATAAAGCTATACACCTCAGCCATCCAACTTAAATAGATACTGTGAGTTATAGATTACCTGATATACATGTATATTTATGAAAAGAGACATCATTTTCCAACTTAGATTTCTTTGAAATTCAACTCAAAACTAAAGTGAACGAATATGCATAATATGATACAATGTTGTCCAGTTTAACATGATAGCGTATTTACATTATCAGACATTGTTATTACTATGACTTACTATGACTCAGCTATCATTTGCCTTTACTCTGTTATCATTAGTTTGTCATTGTTACTTTGCTTATCAATATACTTTAGACATTTATGTCAGCTATGACTATCCTACTTGCTTTAGCTGAGCTTATAGATGATGTTTACTCCAATGCCACTCTTGGTGCTTTATTGGTTGCTAACCCATCATATGGTTGATCCCCACAAATGCACATGAATGGTTTGACATCATCCTATTCTATGACACATGTCTCATTAACGGTTGGGTAGTGCCAAACTGTTAAGCAAATCGCGTATATGACATGACTTAAAGCTTATCCACTACTTATAAATTGCATTTTTATGTTTAATCTATATACACATGAATGGTATAGCTTACAATTGCTATGTAACCATTTTACAGGCAAAGGATAGTCCATAGTAGGACCATCAGCTTAAGCCCAGTCCCAGACATATAAAAGCTTGAAGTTTATAGACCACTAATTAGCTATTTGTGGTACTTAGTAGCTTGCAATACTTTGAGAGCTGAGTAGTTGATGTTGTAATAAATGAGGATGTAATAGTCTGCTAGACATGACTTGTACCCATAATTTAATTACAGATTGATTTATTTAATATAATAATATTATTACATGTCTTGGTTCATTGGTTGATATTATATTGCTTAGCTGGGACCTTAATAAGATCTTTAATGAAAGTTGGGTATTACAAACATCATTGCATAATTTGTGTCAAACATGATTTAATTACATAAATTGCTTTTAAAAAAGAAAAGAAAAGAAAACATCATTTTATAAATATGTGGTTAACCCCTTCTCTAAACTTTCGACATGATTAGGTTTTCGGTATAGAGTATTTTGTTTATATCTAGAAAATGAAGGCATAATATGCTTTGTTTTTTTTTTGCTAGTTAGTATACAATATTTTTATTCTCCATCATTCAGTTTCTTATATTTTTAATTATTTATCAATGAGTATAATATTTTATTATTAAATGATAAGAAAGTAAATATAATACATTGAATGATGATAAAAATAATATATCAGATAATGAAAAACATGTTATTTAATAGATTCGATCTAATCTTTAAAATCAAAGTATTCTTTACAGGTCAGTTAGCTAATGCATTGTTTAGAGGTGTGGTTGCAATTACTCTCTGGATTATACGAGGATCGAAGAACATGTTGTTATTTGCAAACACGAGAGAATGTAAGGAGATTAAGAGGGATGATGTATTATCGTGTGTGTATTGTCTTTCATCATTATGGTTCACAAATAGGAAGCCGGAGCTTCAAACAACTGGATGAGATGGTGTCTAAATCCATTCAAGGTTCATTAAGGTAGCAAGGGATAGACATAACTATGAGGTTCAAGGTTCTTTCAAGGCAAAATGCAACTTGTGTTTAGTTGTGCTATTCCACTCAATATAAAACCTAGATCGATTTCAAAAATAAGAATCAAACCCATCAAACCTAGAACAAATCTGGAATATGACCCAAAAATAATATCTTTATTTTGATTTAAAAAAGAATCAAGCACATATAAAAGTTTTGATTTGATTTCATATTAGTTTCGAAAACAAGAAGCTTAAACAAAAAAGAAGTAGAAACAAGCTTCGATGGTTTTCAAACTTTGCTGTTTGATGGCTTTCAACTTTGATGGCTTTCGGATTTGGCTTCAATAGCTGACTTTCAAATCTGGCTTCGAGATCAAGCTTCAATGTTTTTCATTCCAAGTTTTGATGACTTCAAACTTAGTTGAACTTATATATATAAATACAATTATTTTTATTTTTAAATTTTAAAAACATAAAAGTTTTTGACACATTAATGACACATGAGTGTCACCTCATATCTTTTTGCCACGTGGACGTCACATGGATGTCACATAAGTATGGTAACCCGTTGCAACATGTAGCATACTATAAATTCTTGAGATTTTACCGGTTGAGTTTTTTTGCGACAATAAAAATGGATGAGATTTTAATTGTTAAAAAACATCCTATATCTTTTTTCATCGACAACCATATTTAGTAACAATATCTTATTGCACAAAAACGTAAACTTTTGTCACATGACAACATTAATTAATAGAATTGTATTAAAAAAGTTGCTATAAAAATTTAAAAAATATGTAAGCTTATTTCTTTTCCTAGCGTAGTATAGTAATAATATATATACAAGACTCAACATAATTGCATACATTACTTTCATAATAATATTCATTAGATTGTATAGTTATATTAACTGATTAAGAGGGTGTTTGGTTTTGCGTTATAAACGTGATTATTAACTTATTACGTTACAATAACGCAAATAATTGGTTTAAAGTGTTTGGATTGCATACGTTAAAAAGTGATTATTTGCGTTTAGTGTTTGTCCTACCACACTTTTTCATAAGTTAAAAATTGTAGCTTATTTGCTTAATAAGTGATTATTTAGTAATTTTACAAGTAAAAACGCAAATCCAAACACTTTAAAAACTGATTATTTGATAATTATGATATCAAACAGCAGAAGCTAAACCAAACACTACATTTCATGCCGCACTTTTTGGTACAGCAATTATCTGATTATTAGTTTCCAAAACGCTACAGCATTTTTTCAAACGCAAATCCAAACACCTTTTAATTCAATTGTATTTGTATAGGATGCACAACCAATTGACCATTATACGGTCAAAGTTTGACTTTCTTTGTTATCGACTTGGGCTTGAGAAAGCTAACTTATGGACAAGCCAACTTGGAAGCTTTTATACGGAGGCTTGAGTTGGTTACATTTATTGATTTAGTGTATGAAATCGAATACCGAAAAGTTAGAACCGGAAACTAGATCAGATGGTATAAGTATCATACAATTACTGGTTTAATTTTATTTTATTTTGACAATGAAAATATACAAAATCGAACCATATTGAGTCGAGAATAAAAAAGTACTAAAAATCATACTCGAAAGCTGTTTTTATGTATATACCAACACGTCTAGTTATAATTTATAGATATTAGGTATTTTCTAATATTTAACAGATTAAGATTTAAAATTTTATAGTGTTTTGTCTTAGCTTTCGGTTTTTAAATCATTAATTTGTAGGTTTTTACACTGATTTGTAAAATTTTGTTCTTAATTTTAATAATGAGTTTTGTGGATTTTGTATAATTATTCTTTTTTTTTTTTGCGAATTTTGAATGGTCTAACAAATATAACCTTTTATCAAGGTTTAGATCGTAGAATAACAATGTACTTTTTATAATTTACAAATAGGATACATGATTTTTTTTTATTGTATATGACACACGTACTTTTACTTTTCATTCTAACATTATATTTTTTTATATAATATTTACCAATAAAATTAGGCCTAAACCCTTTTTTTAAAAGGGTTGTTTTTTATTAATAAATAGCCATTAACAAATAACTAAATTCATATATACGTTTACTTATATTTTTCAACATATATTTTTTTTTAAAAAAAATTATGGATATAAATTATAGGGAACTTTTTAAGGAATGGGAGTGGCTTTTTAATGCGTGTGGGGATGGTTTAAACCGAACCCGCGTGTCTTTAATGGTCGACCACATGCCCAATTTCAGACGACTTCTATTTTGAGTTAAAATCTTTTAATGACTAAAGTTTTTAAAAGTTGTTCTTCTTTTTAGAGCTGAAGTTTTTTTTTATATATAAATATGTTTGATAAAAATATTTGTAGTTATAACTTTAGTATTAAATGACATAAACAAATATTGATATTAATTAAACTTTGTGTTCTATAATTATTTGAATGATAAAATATTAATTTTGTTTAACCAAAAGCTTAAATTCGTTTTGAAAACTACTTCAATGAATTTCTTTTTATAGAAGCTTTTGAAAGCTTTCAAATCCGGATCAAAAGTTTAAACTCATATCGGCCAAATTGAGCTTTTGAGTTTGAACTAAAAATCAAAGTTAGATGTGTTTAGTTCCATAAAATTTCTATAATTTCATTTCACTTTTCAAAAAAAATAAAAACTTGTTTATTCAACAATAATTTCTTAAATTTTCATTTCAATTTTTAAAATAACTACTTTTTATATTTTCTTTTTTACTTTTCAATCACCTACCCGATATTTATTTTCTATACTTTTTTATCATCTACTATATATTTACTTTTTATAGAAAACTATAAATTGAAAACTAATTAAAAAAATGACTAGTTTTCGTTAACTAAAAGTTTCAAAAGCTTACAACCAAAAACAAGGTCTTACATGCACATTTCTTTATGCTCCAGGGTCTTATTTGAAAATACTCTTTTGCAACCACATTTTTCAAAATACAATCAAAATTATTAGACTAAAAAATGGAACACGTTGATCCACCCAAAAACGCACACACCAATAAGTCACATTAAAAATATAAAAAAAATTTAAATTATTAATGTCTCGTTAATCATTATTAATACTTCAATAACTATGATTTTTAAGTTTTGGCGTTGCTGCGTTGTTACTAAATAATAATAATAATAATAATAATAATAATAAGAGTTAATTGCATAGATGGACCTTTAACCATCCCCAAATTGCAGTTATCGTCCTTTTTTTTCAAAAACGTTGCAATTTAGGTGTTTTAACTACCTAAAAGTTGCAAGGATGGTCCTTTCTAACAGAATCCGTTAAGTGTTTCTGTTAAGTCAAAGACAATTTCGTCTTTTAAGGATAAAGAACCTAATTTGCAATTTTTCTTATTATTTGCTTTATTAATTTTATTATTATTATTAAAATTTATTATTATTATTATTATTATTATTATTATTATTATTATTATTATTATTATTATTATTTATCCAAAAATAATCAAACCAACATCAAACATTCAAACTAATTATTCAAGTTTTTGGAAACAAATTCAACATTCAAATCCAAACAAATTCAACATTCAGATCTGATTTCTTCTACGCCTACCCCACTCGAAATCAAAATCAGACCTGATCTTCAACAATCAGAGGAGGAGGAGGAGAAGAAGAAGAAGAAGAAGAAGAAGAAGAAGAAGAAGAAGAAGAAGAAGAAGAAGAACGCCGTCGTTGTTGCTACAGCTACAGACCAACAACTACCCAAAAAGGAGGTTGTTATTAAACATCGAAAAAGTGATGAAATTGATAGGCTACCAGATCAAAAAAAACCCGAAAATCTATGGACAGTAAGAAAACCCCTGGTTCCATCTCCGGCCATTCCTCCGGTGGGGTCGTCCTCTCCACATCTTTAAGTAGAGAATCTTACAATCCCGGAAGCAGCACTTGCAGCTCGTGAACTCACCCAATAACTGTAGGTCCCGAAAGGTTCCCAAAGTATATAGTAATAAACTGTAGAGGGGGGGTGAATACAGTATTTAAAATCTACACACTCTTTTTCTCAATGTTTGTATGTATTATCAACAAATGTTAATTACAAACAAGCTTGACTGCGGAATTGTTCAAGCTGAGATGACAGAATACAACAGTATGGTTTCTAGTCTAAGACACACTCAAACTAGATTACAATGAACACACTCACTAAGATGCACTCACTGTATTTTACAAGACTTTAAGGAACAGCTTTGGTAAACAGCTTAGACACACAGAAGCTTGTTTACAGAAGATTTGCATGCATGAATATCACACTTGCACGTTCACTCTTGGTTTAAGCACTTAGCTTTCTTCACATTCTTTCTGACCTTAGAAGCTTCCTTTTATACTCACTTAGAGGATCTAAGAGAAACATCTTCATTGGGCAGAATGAAAAAGGAGAAGTCTTGTTTGAAAAGACAATATAACTTTTCTGCACTTTTCTGAAAAGCAGACTTGCCTTCTCTTGTGCAGAACTTTTGTCTTTTTACTTTCTACTGTTGCATTGCCTTTAACCATTTTAGGAATGTCAACTTTGCGTCTTTCTTCCTTGTAAAGGCCTATTTTGATATAAGAAAAAGGTCTGTCACCCTTTTTCAAATATCCGTTTGTCTTCATGTAACAGAACAGCTTGGGCAGGCTGAGCGGTTCTGCTTTCCACTTTGTCTTCAACTGTGTAAACTGATCTGGTAGTTAAAAACAATACATGATGACTTGGAAACAAATTCCATAAAGTGTTTAGCCTGTTCACAAAGAACAGGTTCTGTTCACAAAGAACAGAACACTTTAAAAATGCCCAAGCTGCTCAACAGTGTAGAGCAGCGTAGACAGTTTATGTCCAGCCTGATCAGCAGACTGATCAGCTTGGACAAACTGTTTTGGTTGCAACACATGCAACGTATAGAACAGCTTTAGACTGATATTGCAAATCATTTTCAGGTTTCAATAAGGCATATAACAGGCCCTAAATTCAACCTTCAAATGTATCAACAGGTTTGATTATAAAATCTCCCCCTCAGATGTAGAGCAGGTTTGACTGAGGCCTTTTTGTGCCTAACAATCTCCCCCTATTTGCAATAACCAGTCCAAGCTGGTTTTGTCAAAAATCACTATATATTTTTACAGTACATTTGCTGAAATAAAATTACAACATTACAGTAAAGTAAAAGATCAGTTTATATATACACTGATTCTTGACTATACTTGAACAACATATGTTCTTACAAAAGTACAACTAATGTGCTAATGTATTTTACAACTAATGTAAAAAATAAAAAATTACAACTAATGTAATTGTGTACAACTAATGTACAGAGTGTACAACTTATGTACAAGATTTGGACTGTTTGAGACGGGAGCAGATAATGGCAAGCCTGTCCAACTAATGGACAGCTTCCATTCTTCACCTACCCAGATGGCAGGTGGACTTCATTCGACAGGGGGTGGCATCCCTTCTTTGAATCTTTTTAAAAGTTCTTCCCTTGTTTCTTCATGTTCTTCAAGTTCAGCTGTAAGAAACATAAAGTTAGAACTTTGGAGCTCACCTCTGTCATAAAATCCTTTCAGCTCTTCCCAGACAGCTGCTCTCCATTGGCTGGACTGACTGAAGGAGGTGGCAATTCTGAAGGCTGCAAGCTGCTTAAGACCAACTTTGTGTAGGTCAGAAGCTCTTTGAAAACATTTCTTCTGAGATAAGGGATCCACAAAAAATGCCCCTAACTCAGGCTCTTCAATCACTTTGCCATCTTCAAATTCAACTCCTTCAGGCAGGCTGTGGTCAACTCCTTTAATTTCCACAGCATAATCTCCTTGTTCAATCATCATAAGGAGTTCTTCCAGCTCTGAATCTCTCTTTTTCCTTCTGGCCTTGATTTTAGGGGATGTCACAGAGACACCCTCTTTGACTTCTTTAGGGATCAGGCCCAACTCACTCACTCTCTCCATCAGCTTCTTTATGTATGCCCTGATAGTCTTAGCCGTTTCTGACTTAGACTGGCTCAGGGCAACTGCCAGTTCCACCCATTCCCTGTAACCCATTTGAGCCACATCAGCGTGATCATATGATTCCAATTCAGGGCCTGTTGCACCCATCCTTGTGATCTGAAGTTTCCACTGAGTGCCTTTTCTTGATATGGGAACAGCTTTGACAATTCCTTCCTTGGCCAGCCTTCTAGTAGCAACATCATGAAATTTCTTTTTGGCCAAGTTGTCAAAATGGAATTTGGCTCTGGCAGAAGGTACTGTTGATTTGGTCACTGAGACCTGAGTACCTTTTTCCACTTCCTTCCCTTTTTCTCCTGCTGATTGCTTGGCAGCTTCCATTATTTTCTTTTGCACCTCCAAGGTAGACATTTTTATTTTCTTTGCTTCTTGGAGGGCAAGAGACTTAGCAGCTTTGGCAGATTGTTCTTCTTTTCTTAACTCTTCCAGAGCCTTAAGTTGTTCTTCCCTAAACTCAAAGTATTTGTGCATAGGGAGGCCCATCTCTTTGGCTCTGGCTTTGTGAAACTGAGTTTCTGCCTGTTTCTGCTCAATAGGATCCACCGCTGCCTTTTCTTTTCCTTTAGCTGCTGCTTTAGGGACAGCAGCTTCAGGAATACTTTCTTCTTCTTCTTCTTCTTCTTTTTCCTCTGAAAGAATAAGGTGCCTCCTTTTGCTGCTAGGCCTGTCCTCAGGAATGACTTCCTCCCCCTTAGACTGAGCAGGGTTTGGAGAGCCAGCCTGAGTAGGCATAGCAGCTTGGGAAGCACCTTCAGCTGCACCTGTTTCTGCTGGTTGATCAGTTTGGGTTGCAGACACTGGTATCTCCTTAGGAGAAGGAATCTTCTCCCCCTTAGACTTAGTCTTCGAGGCAGATGATTTCTCCCCCTTTGAAGGAGATGATGCAGCGACTTCAACCCCTGGTCTGCCTGAAGACACAAAGTCAGCAGGCTTGCCAGCAGGTTTGGGAGGTTTAGGACCAACAAGGCTGTTCACTAAGTAAGCCAAGTTGTCCTTCACCTCACCAAGCTGGGAAAGACAGTTTTGAAGAGAAGAAGAATGGGAATCAGCAAAAGTGGTCAGCTTAACAATGTTGTCTCTATCAGAAGCTGTGAACAACAAACTTTGGAGCTGTGCAAGATGAAGTTCAAGAGAATCTTGCACATCAGCAAGGTTTGATGACACAGAATTTGACAGAGAACCTATAAGAGTGTTCAGGCTGGCCAATGTGGAAGGAATGGTAGTATTACAGGAAGTGAGGAGAGAGGACAGCTGTTGAGAAATAGCTGTCATAGAGGACACAGAGTCCTGTTGTGAGGAGAGGATAGAGGAAAGAGAGTTGGATACATTTTGCAGCTGTGCAGTGAGTGCAAGCAGCTGTGGAGAGTGGTCAGCTTGTGGAGTAACTGGGAAGGATTCTTTAAACGTATCAAAGAATCCTTTGAGCTGCTCAGACACAGAGTCTGAGATTATGGATGGTAGGGAGTGCATGGTATGTTCCAAAGAACCAACTTTGTTGGTCAGCAATGAAAGCTGATCCTTCAAAGGCAGGTCTTTGGGAGATGGTGGTGTATGGGTGGACTGTTTGGAGTGAGTAGATGGAGAAGATGATGATGAGGCTGGTGTTTGAGGATGAGAGGGAGAAGGAAGAGAAACTTTGGACAATAGTTCCATAGCCTGGGCAAAAGTAAGGTGGCCCAGGTTAGAGGGATCAAGGGGTCCTTCAGCAGCGGCTGTAGCTGCATCATTAGGAGAAGGAGATGATGTTTGGGGCCTCTCAGATGCTGCTTGTGTTGCAGCACCCTCATGAAGACCAGTGGTGGTTCCCTCTGCAGTGCCTTGGTCTAAAGGCACCTCATCATGGGGAGATGGGATATGCATTTCAACATCAGCAGTGGTGAAACCTGCTGATGGAATTTGCATTGAGGGATCAGCCTCACCAGAGGGATGGTATGATCCCTGAGGTTCATCAGCTTGTGTTGTTGGTCCCTCAGCAGCTGTTTGGTGTTGAACAGCTGAATCATGGGGAACAGAAGTTTGAGGCTGAGCTGCTGATTGGTCTATATCAGCAGCGTGGGCACCTCGTGCAGACTCAGGGTGTAAGGAGATATGAGTGGGGACAGTGTGGACTCAGTGTGGAGTGGAGAGGGCTCCTGTCTTTCAATATCCTCAGCCTGTTGGGAGGCTGGGATAGTTGATGTGGGTATCTCCATTTGTACAACTGGTTCCTGTTGGGAGGAACCAGAGGGTCTAGGCTGACTCAAGGGTGACTCAGGCTGGAGTGAAGCAGGCTCCAAATGAGCTGAACCTTCTCCCAAAATAGGAGAGGCAGCTTGGGTTGCTTCTTTTACAACTGAACCCTGTTGAGAGGGAACAGAGGAGACTGTTTTCTGGGCTAGTTTCTTTTTGGCTAATGATTTTCTTTGATAACGGATGGATGAAGTGGGTGATTGTGGAGAGGAGAGGGGATCTGTTTGGACTGGATGGGAGACTGGGTCAGGAACAGTGGGGCTGGACTGTTCCATAGTCTCTTGTGCCACAGAGGCACCAGCCACAAAGGCTTCAGGCTCAACAAATGAGCCAGGGTGAGGAATCTGCTCTTCCTCAGCCACAGAGGCTAAGGGAGCAGACTCAGCTTGAGCTGTTTTGGCCTTCTTTTTAGCAGGCCCAGCTTCAGCTGCCAAGGTCCTTTTTACCAACTTAGACCTGGCTTTGGATTTTCCACCGGGAGCAGCAGTGACTGGATCCACCCTCACAGCAGAGGGTCCTTCCACTAAACCCAACAGCCTCCTCATTGGTGTTGAGAGAGGAGGCTCATTTTCCAGTACAGGAGTATGAAACACCCTATTCCCTATCACAGGGAATGCAGCAGTTTTAAGTAGGGTTTGAGAGTGATATAGATGCTCACCACAGACATGGCAGAAGATGAGACTCAGGAACCTGGGATATCTGACAGCTGCTGGTCTTGTCTCTTGTTGTACCAGGTTTCTCATGTTCAAGAAGATCCATTTGGCCATGTCAAGTGTAGTCCCATCCACCAGCTGAAGGACTATAGGCACTTCATCTCTACTAAGTTGGTAAAAGGAACCAACCTTGCTGCTGAATGACATTGCCACAGAGGCAAATAGGAAATTATATGTAGGTGATAACTCCTTCCTGTACAGAGTAGCTCCAACCTTGGGTTCTGCCACACCACAGAAGCGTAGCAGATTGCCCATTTGCTCATTTTCAGGCTGAGGGAGATCATAGTTCTCAGCCACTGGAAGATGAAGAACTTCCCTCAAAAGATCGACTGTAATCTCAATGGTTTGAGTCCCATTGAGAATAGTACCTCTGATAACCTGAGTGTTTGGATTGTAAGAGCAGGTGTACCAGAACTCGTATACCATCTCCTGGTACAGGACACCAGAAGATGCAGTCAGGGCATAGTTCAACGGATGAACTTGCAGAAATTCCACCATTTGATCGTAACCCTTCCCCACATAGTTTTTGGGGATTGTGAGGTTTGCTATGTAGTTGGTGGGTTTCAGGGTCAGCATCGTGGTGACAGAAGGATGTTTAACAACATCCTCACCAACGAAAACTGGCAGAAAGGGATTGGGTCTGTGAGCCATTTGAGAAATTTGAAGGTTTGAGGAATCAAAAGACACTTAGTCGATTTTAGGGTTCTTGAGAATTTCTGGGAATGATGAGGAAGACGAAGATGAAACAGTATGGTGGTATTTATAGGATTTTGAATGGTCGTGTGTATGAGAGAGAAAAGATTTGGGCGGTTTGATTTGAAATGTTTGTTAACGGAAAACGGAACGGTTGTCCATGTCAGAAACATTGTCAGACCACTTGACCTTTTTGATCACTAACACACGTAACATACATTATCCGCAGTAATTAAGTTAAATAAAACATAATTTAAGAAACTTAATTATGAAGAAAGGTAATTAAACTATTGGTCTACGCTGATGGTCAAACCTGTGATGATCAGGGTCAACAAGGTTTTCAGTCTTCAAGCTGTTCTTCCTTCAAACTGTTCCTTCAGCCTGCTCTCCTTTGTGAGAACAGGTTGAGTTCAATAGATGAACAGGTTACAGTGAAGAAGTGAACAGGTTGAAGACTGAACCATCAGAGCAGGCTGGACGAATAAACAGGTTAAACTGTTTTTGTTCAGCCTGTTGTATGTTCAAGCTGTTCAAGTTTTTCAGACAAATGACTAAGTACAGATCATGTATAACCTGTTCTGTCTAAGCTGTTCAGAGAAACTTGAGCAGTGTGAGACATACGAATTATTAGACCGTTGAGAGACACTTAGTCACTCTTGTTTAACATGCCCAGCTTGCTGACAAGGTAATTAAACCTTGTTTCATCCAGAGGTTTGGTGAAAATGTCTGCAAGCTGTTCATCTGTGGAAATAAAACTTACCTCCACATTACCTTTCTGAATGTGATCTCTGATGAAGTGATGTCTGACTTCAATATGCTTTGTTCTTGAATGAAATACTGGATTGTTGGAGATGGCTATGGCACTTGTGTTATCACACAGAATAGGAGTTTTCCTATACACAAGCCCATAGTCTTCAAGCTGATGCTGCATCCACAGAATCTGCCCACAGCAGCTTCCAGCAGCAATATATTCAGCTTCAGCAGTAGAAGTGGACACAGAGTTCTGCTTCTTGCTACTCCAACTGATCAACTTTCCACCAAGGAGTTGACATCCACCTGTTGTGCTTTTCCTGTCTAACCTGCAGCCTGCAAAATCAGAATCTGAATAACCTGTTAGTTCAAGGCTTGAGTCTTTGGGATACCAAAGACCCAAACCTGGAGTACCCTTCAGGTATCTGAAGATTCTTTTAACAGCTGCAAGATGTGATTCCTTTGGATTAGCTTGGAACCTAGCACATAAACATGTGGCAAACATAATATCAGGTCTGCTAGCAGTCAAGTATAGCAAGCTCCCAATCATGCCTCTGTAAGCTGTTACTGAAACAGCTTTGCCACTGGCATCAGCATCCAATTTTACATTGGTTGCCATTGGGGTTTTAATAGGAGAACTTTGATCAAATTTAAACTTTTTCAAAAGATCTAAAGTGTACTTTCTTTTATTTATAAAAATNAAAATTCCAGTTGAGGTTTGTTTTACCTGTAATCCTAAAAAGAAAGTTAGTTCTCCCATCATACTCATTTCATACTTGGATTTCATGAGTAATGAAAAATTCTTGCATAGTTGCTCATTAGTAGAACCAAATATTATGTCATCCACATAAATTTGAACAAGCATAATATCAGACTTCACCTTCTTTATGAACAATGTGGTATCCACTTTACCTCTGGAGTACCCATTGCTCATAAGGAATTCAGTAAGAGTGTCATACCAGGCTCTAGGGGCTTGTTTGAGACCATAGAGAGCTTTGTCCAACTTATAGACAAAACCTGGGTGTTGTTCATTTTCAAAACCTGGAGGCTGCTTGACATATACTTCTTCTTGCAGCTTCCCATTCAAAAATGCACTCTTCACATCCATTTGAAATACCTTTATGCTCTTATGAGCAGCGTAGGCTATGTACAAACGAATTGCTTCTAGCCTGGCCACAGGAGCAAATGTCTCATCATAGTCAATGCCTTCCTCCTGTCTGTAGCCCTGAGCAACCAGTCTTGCCTTATTTCTAATGACATGACCTTGCTCATCCATTTTGTTCCTGAAAACCCATTTTGTGCCAATTATTGTTTTTCCTTTAGGGGCAGGGACCAGCTTCCATACTTTGTTTCTCTCAAACTGATTGAGTTCTTCTTGCATGGCAGTGATCCAATTGGCATCTTTTAGTGCTTCATCCACCTTCTTTGGCTCCATCAGTGAAACAAAACTAGAGAACATACAAAAGTTCCCTAAACTGTCCCACCGAGTTTGTATCCCTTTATTGATGTCACCAATTATTTGATCATTGGGGTGACACCTGATCCACTTAGGATCATTTTTCAATGATGACTTACCAGAGTTGTTAACATCTTCAGCAGGTCCTGTTGAACAGCTCTCAAGATTTTCAGACACACTGTTGTCTTGAGCCTGTTCACTTGTTGAACATGTCTGACCACTGTTGAATATATCAGCAGAGGAACTGGGGAAATCAGCATTGATAGGTTCTGGACATGCAGTTGTAATTAAGTCAGTACATTTATTCACACAGGGTGTATTGACATAATCATCATCATGTCCATCATGATTAGCAGGTTCCACATTCGATGTAGTGGAAGCTTTTGAGTCCTCTTCATTGATTGAATGCATCAGATCATCAAAGTTGAGGTCTCCTGAAACAGATTCAGGAACAGCTTTGGTGGAGGCATTCTTGGACTCTTCAAAGGTGACATTGATAGATTCATCTATCACCTTTCTTTTGTTGTTGTATACTCTGTAGGCTTTGGAGATAGAAGAGTAGCCAACAAATACACCTTCATCAGCTTTAGGTTCAAATTTCGACAGCTGGTCCCTTTGATTCAGAATGAAACAGGGACATCCAAACACATGGAAGTAGCTGACATTTGGCTTTCTCCCTTTGAGCAGCTCATAGGGGGTCTTGTTGAACCTTTTCACCACTAAGGATCTGTTTTGAGTGAAGCAGGCAGTGTTAACAGCTTCAGCCCAAAATGATGAAGGCAAACCTGATGCACACAGCATGGTTCTGGCAGCTTCAATAAGAGTTCGGTTTCTCCTTTCAGCAACTCCATTTTGTTGAGGAGTTCTTACTGCTGAAAAGTTTTGACTGATACCTTTCTCTTCACAGAAGTCTTCAAGAGTACTGTTTCTGAATTCAGTACCATGATCACTTCTAAGCTGCTTTACTTGGGCAGAGTTCAGCATTTCCATCTTTTTAACAAATCCAATAATTTCTCTCGCAGCCTCTCCTTTGCTCTTCAAAAAGATCACCCATGTGTACCTGGAGAACTCATCAACCATTACAAGAGTGTATCTTCTTCCTCCTAGACTTGGGACATTAACAGGTCCAAACAAGTCCATATGGATTAAGAAGAGTGGAGTATCAATAGAGAAATTGTGTTTGGATTTAAAAGATGTTTTTCTCTGCTTGCCTTTCTCACAAGCTGTGCATAATCTATCTTTGGCAAAAGTAATAGAAGGCAAACCTGTCACCAACTCTTTCTTACAGAGTTTATTGATGTTCTTGAAGTTCAGGTGTGACAGTCTTCTATGCCATAACCAGTTTAGATCAGCGTTGGTTCTTGTGAGAAAACAGGTTTCAGTTGTGGGATCAGCAGAATGCATATCCACAACATATACACCTTTCTTTCGTTGAGCACACAGCACAACTTTGCCTTGGGAATCCAATATGTAACCCAGGTGCTCATCAAAGTTAACCTTGTAGCCAGCATCACACAGTTGACTTATGCTAACAAGGTTATGTTTTAGCCCAACCACATAGGCTACCCTTTTGAACACTGCAGCACCAGCTTTAAGAGTTCCATATCCCTCAGTGGATCCCTGCACATTGTCACCAAAGGTGACTTTTGGCCCTTTTTCAGGCCTGAGATCACTCAGCAGTTCTTTACAACCTGTCATGTGCCCTGAGCAGCCACTGTCCAAGTACCAAACCTGGGAAGGTTGTTTTTCCTGCAGAGTGAAAAGAGAATTATTAGTTATTTTTAGGGGAACTCATCACACAGATGAGTTCTCCTACTTCATCAACATTTGTTGATGGATTTTGAATGTCCACACTAATATTCCCTATTTGAATGGTATCAGTTTGAATACCATCCTCAGTGACTATGTCATTTCCACCACTGCTTGTAACAGCTGTGAGGGAAATAGCAGAGCCAACAGGCCTCAAGTCCTCAGGTTCAGGACAGTCCTTGGCCAGATGTGTCTTCTTCCCACACTTGTAGCATTTTCTCTTTTTAGTACTTTTGGAAGAAGGACCTTCAGAAACACATTCTGAGCTGTTTTTGTTGATTCTTTCAGGTTTAGCATTTTTTGTAGAATCAACAGCTTGTGTGGTAAGTTCAAAGGCCACAGCTTTGACTGTCTCTTCTTTCCTCTTTTTGGGAGGACAGATGTCAAAGACAGGAAGCTTGATTGGCTTTTGAGCTTCCACAGGTTTGGGAAACTTATTCCCAGTTGTCTCAGTTTGAGCAATGGCTTTGCCTTTGCCCCTACTGAGTTGTGATTTATGCTGCCTATCAGCATACTCACTGTGTTTGGTTTTGAAAAACTTATTTTCATTTAAAACCAACTTACCACCATGATTTGAAAACTTATTTGAAATCACAGCAGTTTTGTTTTCAACCTGAGACTTACCCTTGTTGAAAACAGGCTGCTTACTTTTTGAAAACTTATTTTCAAAATGTTTAGCATCAAAAGGATTAACATGCTTTTTACCAACAACTTTGGACTCTGAACCTGTTTTGTCAACAGGCTTAGCATCCACAGCTTCAGTTTGAGCATGTTTTCCTTTCTTCTGCTTGTGTGAGCTAGCAGAGCACTTAGCAGGCTGTTTTGGAAAACAAACTCCAACATCAGCTTTTGAGCTGAGTTCACACAAGCTGTCAGTATTTTGAGGCCTGACAAACCTGTTTGTTGAAATAAGTTTACCATTCACATTTTGGATGAATGTATTTGGAAGTTCACCAAGAGTGGACAAGTCTTCTTTCAAATTACTTATTTCAACGATGGAAGCTGCTGTGTCAAGATCCCCTCCAAGATAGGCTTGGATTTGAGCAGGGATCTGTTAACTGATACAATGGCTGACTTTTTGTGCAGATTGGCACCAAGAATCAACTATCTTTTGAAGCTTAGCATGCTTTATATCTGTTTCTCTCTTTTCTTCCAGTAAAATGGAGTTGATGTGTTTTAATTCATCAAGCTCAGTTTCCAACTTATAGAAACTGTCCAGTTTACTGGTTTTAGTTTTAAGATCAGCTTTAAGCTTAGAGATTTCAGATAATAAAGCATCATGCTTCTCAACAGCAGCTTTCAGATCAACAAGCATGTATTCAAACATTTTAACTTTTTCTTCAGAACTGTAAGCCATAAAATTTTGTACCTTATACATCATTGTAGGATTCCAGTTCTCCAAGCTGCTGAAGGCTTCAGCTTCAGCCATGTCCTGTTTGAAACTGCTTGTTGATGGAACATCAGAGTTGGCCATCAGACACTGATTATCTTCTTCATCAGATGATGAATCAGATTCCTCCCAGTCACATGTCTCAGCCATGAGTCCCTTCTGGCGATTGGAAGACACAGAGTTTTCCAATTTCCTCAGCTTAGCCATGGCCATAAGGTACTTAACCCTATAGCCATCATCCCTGTTAGTCTTGATAGGTTTGGATGACTGACCAACAGCTTTTGACACACAGTCAGCAGCTATATGGCCAGTTTTGCCACACTTGAAGCACTCAGCCTTGGATTTGTCAAATGCTTTCTTTTTGCCAGCACTTGCACCTCCTTGCAGCATACTTCTTCCAAACCTTCTCTTGCTGAACTTTTTGACAAGCATAGCTATCATTTGCTCATCATCTTGTTCAGTAAGATCTGCAGCCTCTTCTTCTTCAGACACCTCCTCCTTATCATCATCCTGTTGATCAGGTTGAGTGAACACATCACTCACCTGATTAACAGACTGTCTCACATTAGCCACAAAGGCTGTACCTCTTCTGGACATTTCCAAGGCATTCCTCTTTTGCTGCCTTGATTGTTCATCATTCAGTAAGGATCCATACAGATTGACCAGATCCATACTTCTGATAGTACCTGAGTTTCTTAGGATGGTTGAGAAATAGTTCCACTCCTCAGGTAAAATGTCCAGAAACTTGTTCACCAAAGTAAGACTGTCCTTGGTGATCCCAACAGCTTTGAGATCATTCACCAGAGCAGTGAACCTGGTGTAGGTTTCTGTGAGAGACTCCTTTGGTTTGGCAAAGAAGAGTTCATACTGTCTAACAAGATTGTTAATCCTGTTGTCCAGTGTGATTGTGGGTCCATCATAGACGGTACACAGAGTATCCCACATCTCCTTTGCAGTCTTCATCTTCTCAACCTGCTTGAACACATCATCAGGAAGAGAAATGACCAGGTTGTTTCTGGCCTTTGCATCCAGAGCTACCATTCTCTTGTCTTCATCAGACCATTGAGCTTTTGCTTTCTCAAAGGTCCTGATTTCAGGAGCAGCTCCTTCAACCGCTGGAGTTATTGTAGTAACAGAGGTTGGCACATAGGGACCCTCCATCACTATCTCTGGCAGTTGTACATCCAGATTCTCTAAATAGAGCATCATTCTGCACTTCCAACCAGAGAAGTTTTGATGATTAAATTTTGGAGGCTTGCCCATAGAGCCATTGTCATAGTAAGAAGAGTTTGCAGCACTGTTGTCCATGGAAACTTGGGATTATGAGAGATCTAGAATGACACACACTCTAAACTGCTCTGATACCAGTTGTAGGTCCCGAAAGGTTCCCAAAGTATATAGTAATAAACTGTAGAGGGGGGGTGAATACAGTATTTAAAAACTACACACTCTTTTTCTCAATGTTTGTATGTATTATCAACAAATGTTAATTACAAACAAGCTTGAATGCGGAATTGTTCAAGCTGAGATGACAGAATACAACAGTATGGTTTCTAGTCTAAGACACACTCAAACTAGATTACAATGAACACACTCACTAAGATGCACTCACTGTATTTTACAAGACTTTAAGGAACAGCTTTGGTAAACAGCTTAGTCACACAGAAGCTTGTTTACAGAAGACTATGCTTGCATGAATATCACACTTGCACGTTCACTCTTGGTTTAAGCACTTAGCTTTCTTCACATTCCTTCTGACCTTAGAAGCTTCCTTTTATACTCACTTAGAGGATCTAAGAGAAACATCTTCATTGGGCAGAATGAAAAAGGAGAAGTCTTGTTTGAAAAGACAATATAACTTTTCTGCACTTTTCTGAAAAGCAGACTTGCCTTCTCTTGTGCAGAACTTTTGTCTTTTTACTTTCTACTGTTGCATTGCCTTTAACCATTTTAGGAATGTCAACTTTGCGTCTTTCTTCCTTGTAAAGGCCTATTATGATATAAGAAAAAGGTCTGTCACCCTTTTTCAAATATCCGTTTGTCTTCATGTAACAGAACAGCTTGGGCAGGCTGAGCGGTTCTGCTTTCCACTTTGTCTTCGACTTGTAAACTGATCTTGTAGTCAAAAACAATACATGATGACTTGGAAACAAATTCCATAAAGTGTTTAGCCTGTTCACAAAGAACAGGTTCTGTTCACAAAGAACAGAACACTTTAAAAATGCCCAAGCTGCTCAACAGTGTAGAGCAGCGTAGACAGTTTATGTCCAGCCTGATCAGCAGACTGATCAGCTTGGACAAACTGTCTTGGTTGCAACACATGCAACGTATAGAACAGCTTTAGACTGATATTGCAAATCATTTTCAGGTTTCAATAAGGCATATAATAGGCCTTAAATTCAACCTTCAAATGCATCAATAGGTTTGATTATAAAATCTCCCCCTCAGATGTAGAGCAGGTTTGACTGAGGCCTTTTTGTGCCTAACATATATATATATATATATATATATATATATATATATATATATATATATATATAGACACACACACACTCTAATCGCTATCATGTAACACTTTAATCTCTATAATATATATGCCCAAATGTCTAATAAAGCCAATGAACACTTAATATATATATATATATACAAAACCGGCTTAAATAATAAGCCAAAAATCAAAAACATATCATATTAAAGTTTGTTCATACGAACATTGAAGAAAATAAACCAAATAAAAAACATTTCTAAAATCTAAAATTTGTATATGATCATTTGCACAGGGAGGCTTCATCTACTCATATCTAATCGTATATTAGCAACAGAAACAAATCAGATCCATGTATTAATATGTATATTTGTATTTAAAAAACTGTTATATATTTGTAAGTTTAACATTAACATAAAAACCAATAATATAAAGAATGAATCATTAAGAAAGTTCTCAATAAAGTAACAAATAGGTGAATATTTCTTTTATATATAATATAAATTATATATTATCTTTAATAAGTTATATATGTGTTTTTAGAGAATATTTTGATTTCCACGGAGTTACTTATATCAAGTTAAAAAGATATATACTCATTTTTTGACAATTTGTAATACAGTGTGTATTGATGTCCGGAGGCAATGATACCATGGGTAAAGTCGCTCAAGTAAATGTAAATATACAAAAAGGTATGTACATTAAATATAATAAAATGCATGTATATTTTATTTTATTGGTATGTAGTTTAAATGTTTAAGTATATGACATATATTTTCTAAAAATTACATAAAATCGTAGAAAGATAAATAAAGAGTACTATGAACGACAGAAACTAAGAAAAAATGTTAATGGTGATGTATCCCAAGTTGATATAGAGAAAGGTATGTGAAATACATAAAAATGAGTATCATATTTTTTTACTGTATTTATCATAATCATAAAACGAGTTATCGGTTACCTATTATTATTTCAGAAAAGCAAAAAGAATACAACCGACAATATTATGCACGACAAAAAGAGAAGATCAAGGAAAGAAAAAAATCTAATGGTGAAGGAAGTAGTAAATCTACGCCACCGATGACATATATAACGATAGCAGAGTCAACTGAAATGGATACGGAGACACCACAAAGGGTACCATTGGGAATATTACGACATCAAGATATAAATATTTCTCCATATTTTGTAGAGAATAGTCAAACTAGGGCAATGATTTTCGATGTGGAGAAAACACCACATTCAGTTGATGCGATAACTGGAAACAAAGAAAATGTTACATCGTATCAAACACGAGTTTTTCAAAAACGAGATAGACATCATCAACGAACATCAGGTGAAAGTACCAGAAAGGACATTGGATCGTTGAACAACTCAAGCAGAGTAGGAATAAGCCAGATGTGTTCAACGTTGACACATGAAAATCTCAATGGTAAAAATCACACAGTTTATATAGTTTTTTGTTATATGAAATTTCATTTATTATTATGATCTTGATAATTGTTTCCGATCTAATATAGTTAACCGAAGTCCATGTGCTAACCTACTACCTCTCTTTAATGAAGTAGAAGTTCAAGTTTCAATAGGTTAGTTTATAATTTAATTATCAATGTTATGATCGATAAAAGTTTCCCATTAGTTTTATGTAAAGATAATTTATTTATAATCACACTTTTACACTCAATGGAATGGATTTAGGATGTTCAACTGAGGTCAATGATAACCCAATGATACGAGATGATATCCACAATGAGGATCCATATGATTTTGTTTACGATGGTATCCCTAAAGAGCATCGTGTCTTGAAGGTGCAGAATTCGTGTGTTCATTGTGGAGCAAAACGCGTACAGTTTGAATTCCCTACCTTTTGTTGCATGAGTGGAAAGACAGTGTTGGCACACTCAACTATTCCTCAAGAGTTATACTGTCTATTTACCTCCCAATCTGAATTAGGTGAAATATTCAGAAACAATATACGTGCGTACAACACGAACTTTTCCTTCACGTCAATGGGTGTAAAATTAGATGATTCAACAGCTAATATGTCATCTAGAGTATATACTTTTCACGCACATGGAGGAATATATCATAAAATAGATCATTTAGTTCCGGAGGATGGAAAACCTAGATACTTACAGTTATATTTTTATGATTCCGAATCTGATCATTCACATAGACTACAATGGTCAAATCTTGATAGACGCATCATTCAAATATTGACCCGTGTGCTTTCTACAAACCCGTATGTGAGAACATTTCGAAACCTTGCTGACCTGGGACCGCTCGACAACTACAGGGTCACTTTGAATGCATCAGTGGAACTTGACCAGAGGGTGTACAACCGACCGACTACATCTGAGGTTTGAATATAACAACTTCAGTTTTATTTGTTCATTTCAAAATGCACCGTACACCATGTTAAGCCCTGTATTTGTATAGGTTGCTAGTATTTGGATCGAAGGCAATGACAATATCACTGCATACAAGAGAAGTATTGTTTTGTATGGAAGGCCTGGTTATAGTCAAAAAATTCAGCCTTACTTTAGTTGTTACGATCCATTGTCGTATCCAATGTTCTTCCCTAATGGCGAATCAGGATGGCATTCAAATATACCAAGACATGGAGTATCAATTGATGATATCGTCAATGACGGTGAACACATCGATGAAGATTTAGAAGGTATGATCGTTATCATGAGTTATAAAATTGAATAAAGTTATCACATGTTATGACATATGTACCCATAGAAAATTTTTAATTTTTTAAACAACAAATTATGCAGAGACTAACGTAAGAAGAGGTAGGAATACTGTTACTATGAGAGAATACTATTGTTACAAATTTCAGATACGCTCAAATGAGAACGTGCTTTTGTTTGGGGGAAGATTGTTACAACAGTTTGTTGTAGATACATATATCAAGATTGAGACTTCGAGGTTGCTTTTTTGTCAACTAAATCAAACAAAAATTAGAGCAGAACTTTACCAAGGTGTTGTGGATTGCATGAATGCTGGTGAGGTTCAACTAAGTAGAGTTGGACAACGAGTTGTGTTGCCTGCCAGCTTCATTGGAGGTCCACGCGACATGCGGCGTAGATTTTTAGATGCGATGACTTTGCTTCAAGATGACGGGAAGCCTGATATTTTCCTTACAATGACATGTAACCCAAAGTGGCCTGAGATTGATGATGAGCTCTTTCCTGGCCAGTCTGCACAAGATCGACCGGATCTTGTTACGAGAGTTTTTCGTGCCAAATTAGAAGATTTCAAGGAACAACTCTTCAAAAAAACACATCATTGGCGTAGTCAAGGCATACGTTTATGTGGTTGAGTTTCAAAAGTGTGGTCTACCGCATGCACACTTTCTCTTGATAATGAGATCAGATCACAAGATGTCTAATCCGGACCATTACGATAAGATGGTTTGTGCAGAAATTCCGAACCCGATAAAGTATCCAGAATTGCACAAGTTAGTCACCAAGCACATGATGCATGGTCCCTGTGGTTTTTTACGACCATCCAGCCCGTGTATGCAGAACGAGAAAAGAAGATGTCGCTCTGATTACCCCAAGCAATTTAATGAGATCACAGCACAAGGAGATGATTCATATCCGTTATATCGAAGGAGAAATAATGGAATGAAGGTGAATGTACGTGGTAGTACTTTAGACAATAGATGGGTGGTCCCGTATAATCCAAAGCTTTTGATGATGTTCAATTGTCATATCAATGTTGAGGCTTGTTCGAGTATAAAATCTGTGAAATATGTTTTTAAATATGTCTACAAAGGTCATGACAAGCAGTCGATCCATATTGATCCAGATGGAGAAGAAGGAGTTATCAACGAGATACAAATGTTTCAAGATGCACGTTATGTCTCCCCCCCTGAAGCAATGTGGCGGATTTATAGTTTTCCACTTTCTCAAATTCTCCCTTACGTGATGGCATTACAAATTCACCTCCCGAATAAGCAGATGATAATATTCAGAGATAATGATACAATGATAGATATTGTTGATAGAGAGAAAGATAAACGATCAATGTTGACTGCCTTTTTCGAGAGAAACAAAATCGAGGAAACTGCAAGACAATATCTGTATAAAGATTTTCCAAGACACTTCACATGGAATGCGAGCTCACGTCGTTGGAATCCTCGAAAACAAGGAGTAATGAAAGGGAGATTGGTTTCAGCTAATCCTGCTGAAGGAGAGCGATACTACCTACGATTACTTTTAGCGCATGTTCACGGACCTACAAGCTATGATGATCTGTACACGGTTAATGGTATATTACTCCCAACATTTCGTAAAGCTGCACTTGAAAGAGGGTTAATAGAGAACGACAACAATTTATCACAATGTCTTGCAGAAGCATCATTATTTCAGCTTCCCATTGCTTTGAGGAGGCTGTTCGCAACTATACTGATTTTTTGTGAGCCTGGAGACGTTCGAAAGCTATGGGATGACCATTATGACTCCCTTTCTGAAGATTACAAACGACAATGTGAAAATATTGTGCGTGTTCGAGATATGGTCCTTTCAGACATTTCTGTATTTCTATTGTCTATGGGTAAGAATCTTGGTGACTTTGATCTTCCTAACGTAAACACAATCGTTAACTTACAATCTGGAGGGTTTCGTGAAGTGCAAGAGGAATATTCTATATTTGTTGAAGAAGAACACTTACGTGCTCGTGACTCCCTTAATGTCGATCAAAAGGCCGCATATGATGCGATATTGGAAAATGTGGATGGTGACCGTCCAGGCGTGTTCTTCATAGATGGTCCAGGGGGAACCGGAAAAACATTTTTGTACAAAGCATTACTTGCTGAGGTTCGATCCCGTGGTCTTATTGCCCTTGCGACCGCTTCATCGGGCGTTGCAGCTAATAACATGCCAGGAGGTAGAACGGCTCACTTACGATTTAAGCTTCCTCTTAATCTTGCTAACAACTCAGTGTGTAACATCAAGAAACAAAGTGGGGCTGCTCAATTGCTACGGGATGCCAAAATTATCATATGGGATGAAGCATCAATGGCAAAAAGACAAGCAGTGGAAGCGCTTGATAGAACATTACAAGACATCATAGGGGTCGCATTCCCATTTGGGGGAAAGATTATGATTTTAGGAGGTGATTTTAGACAAGTGTTGCCGGTAGTGAGACGTGCCACTCGGGCCCAAATTGTTGACTCAAGCCTACGAATGTCTCCTCTTTGGCCCATGATTAAAAAGATACGACTAAGTATAAATATGATAGCACTGGCTGATCCGTGTTTTTCTGATTTTCTGCTAAGAGTCGGTGATGGAGATGAGGAGGTGATAGATGATAGTTTTATCCGCATACCCGATGACATGATCATTCAATACACTGATAAAGCTAAGTCGATGAATGATTTGATCGATGCAGTCTTTCCGTCTCTGCAAGTCAATGGAAGGTCTTCGGATTATATCATATCTAGGGCGATATTATCCACAAAAAACAATAGTGTTGATGAGATCAATGATTTGCTGATCGACAGATTTTGTGGAGATGAGAAAAATTACTACAGTTTTGATGAAGCAGAAGACGACAAGAATAATCTCTACCCGATAGAATTCTTAAACTCTCTAAATGTTAGTGGTTTGCCTCCTCATTATCTTCGTCTCAAGATTGGATGTCCAGTAATACTCTTACGGAATATCGACCCATCAAATGGATTATGTAATGGCACGAGATTAATATGCAGATGTTTTCAGCAAAATGTTATCGATGCAGAAATAGCTGTTGGTCAACATGCGGGCAAAAGAGTATTCTTGCCGAGAATTCCTTTATGTCCATCCGAAGAAGATATGTTCCCGTTCAAATTGAGAAGAAAGCAATTTCCTATTCGACTTAGCTTTGCAATGACAATCAATAAAGCTCAGGGACAGACAATTCCGAATGTTGGCATTTATTTGCCTGAGTCGGTATTCTCCCATGGACAACTTTACGTGGCACTTTCTAGAGGTACATCACGTGGTACTACAAAGGTATTGGTGACCCCTGTCAAGAAATTCAATCGAGATGGAGTCTACACATCAAATGTGGTGTATCAAGAAGTCTTGCGTGATTATTAAGGTACAATCCTATAGTTCGCATTACCCATATGTTTCAATACTTTATATTTGATAACTACCAACCTTTTATTATTTGCAGGATGTACAACAAACGGATCGTTCAAGTGAAGCATTATGATATTTGGATATTTTGGATGCATAAAATGAAAATGCTTGTAAATTTTTTATCACAAATATATTTGATCATATTTTTGTCTGTAACCATATGGTTTTTATGATATTTGACTGACATTGAAACTTAAGGTATTTTTCTTTTACATTGTTTAAAGATATTATTCATCATCGTCATCTATTAAACGAACAAGTAATCGAAAAAAATATTTGTCGCCGCCGCCGCTTTGCGCGGGCATGTAGCTAGTATATATATATATATGTATATATATATATATATATATATGTATATATATATATATATATATATGTATATATATATATATATATATATATATATATATATATATATATATATATATATATATATATATATATATATATATATATATATATATATATATATATATATATATATATATATATATATATATATATATATATATATATATATATATATATACTCTATAATTTGCCATTATTTTAAGCACTAAACACATATCATATTTTCAATAAAAACCATTTAGCACATATGATTTATTTTTAAGATAATCACCCAAGTTTTACAATTTTAACAATATATGCACATTTAGGCAACCAACTTTATAAATCCATATTAATTTCTACAAATTAACCATAAAAATTAACAAACTTAACAAATAAACATATATCTCATAAAACATACATCAAGGATATCATCAAATTCATGCAATTTCACATACTTTGACTCTTAAAAAGTCAAAATCACAATGAAAACTCCATGGATGACCATGAAGCTTAAGCTTTCATTTTTGCTCAAAAAGTATGAACTAAGTTGCAATAACTCAATAAAAATACTAACCTTTGTGATTGGAAGCTTAAGTTGGTACAAATCTAGCTTTTTTTCTTCACCACTCTTTCTACCCAAAACTCACCGAAATGGATGAAACCACCCAAAAAGAGGTAATTTCTAACCAAGATCATTGATATTTGTGAAAATGTAGGTGTTTTGAAGCTTGAATTTGCATATTTTGGGCAAAAAAGTGATGTTTTTGGGAGAGAGCCGCACACCCAAGCGTAGCCTATTGTTCTAAGGTTTATAGAAATGAAAAGTGATTCTTAAATTGGGTTTTAAGGTCGATGGGACGCAAGGCCAGCACTGGGCTGCGCCCCCCCTGCGCCCAACTCTGTTAAAATTTCATTTTTTACTGTTTTGGTACGCTGGGCTGTAAATCTTTCTAATTTTTGATATAGAATGTAGTCTAGAAATTTTGTGAGGGCTAAATTAATTAATTAATTTTATCGTTATAACTTACCCTCCCCACCTTAGACTTTTGTGACGTCCTCGTCACATCAAAATTAATTTATCGCTTAAGAACATAGAAAGAGAGATCAATACATATTCCTTATCCATAATAATTAAAATTAAACAAACAAAATTTCAGTTTTATAATTCAACTTAAATGAACATCACACTTTAAAATAAAAATAAAATACTATTACAATCCAAATAAAAGTAAATAATCAACCCAAAAAATAAATAAATAAATCACCACATAAAAAAAAATTCAAAACATACTTAATGTTTTAGCACGCGTAATTAAAATAAATATTCAAATAATTATAAAATCATCATTCGGCCGGAGGTGTGACAATCTCTTCCAACTCTCCAACAGTAATCTTAAGCTTGGTGAGCCAGTTAGAGTGACTTTGAAACCGCTTCGCATGTTTGTTTTGCTCCTCTTGCAACTTTTCAATATTCTTCACCAATTCTTTGTTTGCATTTAGTATGCTATCCATGACGTCCTTCAGAATGTTGATTTCAGATCTCATCAAGTCTTCGATTGTTGCTTTTTCCCATGGTCTTTCATCCTCTTTGTCGTTTTGTCCTTGAGGGTTGTCGGGTACAGTGAATGGGATTTGGGTTACTTTAGAGGTTTTTGGACAACGAATTTGATAGCCTAAATGATTTTTCTCAAAGACTAGCCCTAACATTGTGACTCTAGTGAACCAAATCTCGTTTGGGTTATGGTATTTAATTGGCAATTGTTCCGACACCGCTTTCTTAATAATGAATAGCTCAGTTAGCATACGACAGTGTGGATAATTCATCCTTTTGCCCTGGGAAACTACTCTCCCACAGATTTTCCATTATTACGTATCCTAAGGATATGGTCGGGAATCCAGTCATTAACGCATGCACTAACAGTATCTCTTGGGATCTAACGATAGTGGTGTCTTGACTTCTAGGAAGCACGCTGAGGGTAACAATCTTCCACAGCACTTTAGCCAATGGGCATAAATCACCTCTATTATAATGGACATACTCTCCCGCCTCCTCTATTGACATTCCAAATATCATGGCTAACATCCCATCCCATCTCTTAGACAATCCACCAATTTGTCTTGCTTTACCCCCTTGAAGATCTAAAGACGACCAAAATTCCCTAGGCCTTGGAATACCTGCGTCTATACCAAATTCCTCACAAAGGATTTTCCTAGATACTGACACTTTCTTGTTTCCTACTATTCCCACTAATTTAAAATCATGGTCCTCTTCCTCTTCTGCTTTCTGAACAGCAGCGAACCACTATTGGATCAAACTGGCATTAATATACGGAAATTCCCATTGTATGGTTTTAGCCCATCCTAGCCTCTCAAAGCACTCTAATATTTCAAAATTATCAAAGTCAGACTCTTTTAGCGTACGCTCTATGAGAAACCTAGGGGGTTTACCATTGTTAATGTTTGGTGGAATTTCAGGGAACTCCACATTGAGTGGTTTTTCGAAACGAACGTCCCTAGGGTTGTGGGTTCTCATTCTAGGTTTTTGGAAAATTCTAGGACGGTTACCGTTTGCATGGAACTGGGTTGACATCTAAAAATAATGCAAAACAAAGGATTAAAAATGTGGGGTTTTTACGTAAATGATGCATGATTATTTTAAACACCCTTTTTCAATAATAGTAAAACTAATCCTAAGTCTCAACAACAATGTGAGCCCAATCTAACCCTATCAAATGCATGAACTTTAAATAATAATAAAAATGTAACCTTTTACGACAAAAAGTTTATAAATTATAATAAAAACGGAAAAATGCATAATTTTTATAAAAGTTTTGCAAAAATAATTTTATATTAATTAAATGAATATTTGAAAATTATTAATAACCCTTTTCCCAATAAAAACCATGTAACTCCCAAAAACTCAACACATGCATGCATGATAAATCTATACAAAACTACTATAGAATGAAGTTATGAGTGTTATAGGGTATATTTCGCTAACGTTTGAGAAAAACAAGCGGCAGATCGAAGAATTGACGTAGAAAAGATGAATTCTTGATGTTTTTAGGCTTAGACGCCGTTTTCTAAAACTGCATTTAGGGTTTTGGAGTTATGGGGACGATCATTACCATTTTAATAGATATTGAGCGTGTCGGGCCGCAGGGCTAGCGAAGGCCTGCGCCACCCCTACGCTCGGGCCTCTGGATTCGCGATCTGAGCCGTGCACTGGTCTTGGAACCCTAATTCTTTAATTTTTTAATTTTTACGGGTATTCTCCCCAACTTACGCTCTTATTATCGAGTTAAAATAATTATGCGACGTGCTTAAAAAATTTTATTTTCTGATGCGGGGTCTTATTATTTAATTTAATTCCTAATTTGTAAACACAACCATGTTCAGGAGGCTGAATCCTCCCCAACTTAACTGGATACACACAATTAAGCGAATAAACACACTTAAAGACAATTAAATTTAGATAATCAAAATACTCTGGGTTGCCTCCCAGAAAGCGCTAAGTTTAACATCTTCAACCAGACGTACTGCTCTTAAACTAATTAATTAACCTTAGAATCTTGTAACCTGATGAGTTCACATACTAACATATGATTGGTGGCCCATTGAACATATAATTTAAGTCTATTTCTGTTTACTTTAAATGGCTCACCACCTTTCAGGTACTATATTTCTACCGCACCGTGTGGGTTGGTATTCGTTAAAATATATGGACCTGTCAATTTTCTTTTTAATTTACCGGGAAATAATCTATGTCTTGCGTTAAATAACCAAACTTTATTTTCTTTGGTAAATATTATATTTATAATCATATGGTCATGGAAAACCTTAGTTTTCTCTTTATAAATTCTAGCACTTTCGTAGGCTTCTCTACGAATTTCTTCCAGTTCATTCAATTGGAATTTCTTATCAACACCGACATCATGTAAATTAAAATTAGTGTTTTTCATATCCCATAGAGCTCGGTGTTCTAATTTCACTGGGAGATGGAAAAGCTTACCATACATAAGTCTATATGGGGACATACCGGTCCGTGTTTTAAATGCGGTTCTGTATGCCCATAGAGAATCCTCTAATTTTTGTGACCAACTTTACGATCAGGTCTGACAATATTTTCAAGGATTCTCTTGATCCCTTTATTAGAGATCTCGACTTGTCCGCTTGATTGCGGATGATAAGGCGTTGCTATTCTATGGTTAACTCCAGTTTAAGGAGTTTAGAAAAATGATGATTATTAAAATGTGACCCTCCGTCACTAATGATAGCCCTTGGAATACCGTCTCGTGCTAAAATATTTCTTTTAACAAATTTGCACACAACCCGATTATCATTAGTGCGTGTAGCTTATGCTTCCACCCATTTGGAAACATAATCTACTGCAACTAAGATGTATTCATATGCAAATGATTTTGGGAATGGTCCCATAAAATCAATGACCCATACATCAAATATTTCAACAATTAATATCGAGGCATTTTTATCTCTTTTTGCGATGCCACCAGTTTGCGGGCATCTTTAAATATTGTGGGCCAGAAAAACCCACACTGCAATATCCGGTGGCCAGTTTTCTTTAAGCTGAAATGGCCACCGCATGCATAAGCGTGGCAGTGTTTAAGAATATCTTCGTGTTCCGAGTTAGGGCACGTCATCTTATTATTTGATCTGCTCCAATTTTAAATAAATCAGGCTCATCCCAAATGTATTTCCTTGCTTGAGCATAGAAATATTTTCTCTGTTGTGAGTTCCAGTGCTCTGGCAATCATCCTAATTTAGGCATCTCTATTTTATTGTCTACCTCTCTTCCACTCCTTAATGTGGTTATCTTAGCTACTTCATTAACTTAGTTAATCTTATGTTTCTTATCTTTGTTATGATTATGGGCGTGTGATGGATTGAGAACAGTATTGCTAGGAAGCTTCTCCTCCTCACGCCTAGTAAGCGACTCATCTATCTGACCCATCTGGCGAGTTAACATCTCCATGGTCTTAGTACTGATAGTTGATTGCTCTTTCATAAATTCAGCAAACTCTTCAAATTGCGCAAAAAGTCATATGTTTTTTTACTTGGAATTGCGGTTGATCACGATGATTTGACTTATAATATCGCTCATCCTTAGCTGCTGAAGTTGAACCATATTGATATTCTCTCTTTGGTGGTTCATATCTCGGTTTGGATTGATGATCGGTACGCTGATCATTTTTCCATCGAAAGTTGGATGGTTTCTCCATCCCAGATTCTATGTTTCCGAAAATGAATTATCCCTCTTTCGATGAGCTCCAAATACGTAAACTTCATTAGCAAATTCCTCAGTGGATTGCACTTGAGGACATGCGTCAGAATTATGCGATGGATCTCCGCATGTAACACAATTAATTGATACGCTAGGGTTTGAAAAACCTTTCATTAACTGATCCATTTTCTTTCCTAATTCTGACATCTCACTCTTAACCTCACGTTTCTAGGCATTATCTATGCCCATAACATGAACTCCTATGCCATTTTCAAAACCAGCTTAGACTTTAAGACCTTTACCAAGTTGATTAAGAAACACCCATGCTTCATTGTCTTCTTTACCTAAAAATGTGCCTCCTATGGCAGGTATAATCATATTACGACTTTCTTGACCCATACCATCAAAGAACGTTTTGATGAGCATCCATTTGGGTACCTCATGGTCTGGACAAGCTCTCAGTAATTTGTTCATACGATCGAACGCTTAGTAGAATTGTTCGCCCGGTTTTTGTTTAAATCTGGTAATTTCCTTTCTTTTCTCAGTTGTCTTACTAATGGGGTAATATTCATTAAGGAATTCTCGTTTCATTCGATCCCATGTTGTAATGCTATTGGTTGGTAAGGATACGAACCAAGTCTTCGCTTTCTATTTTAACGAAAAAGGAAATAATCGAAGTTTTAAACCGTCGGTGGTTATACCTCGAACATGGTTTTCTTTACAAATAGCTGTGAACTCAGCTAAATGTTCTAGGGGTTCCTCACTTGGAATCCCTCGAAAGATCGGAAGAATTTGGAATAATTGAGGACGAACTTCAGGTTCGTTCTCATTTTCGGGATAACGAATTGGAGACGGGTCGGGCACATCACCTGGACGGTAATGCGACTCAACCGTACGTCTCGGTTGATCACCCATTTTAGCAATTATGCGATCGGGTTCTTCTTGATCACGATTTCGTGGCGAAATCGGAGGGCTTTCTAAATTAGGAATCTCTGAATCGGGAATTCCTAAATCAGGAATTTCTTTCTCTTGTGCGTTTAAATTCTCTGTGATTAGTTGTTGATTTTGAATCCTGACAGTCTTTCGGTTCGATCTCGCTACTTTTTCAATCTCAGGTTCGAATTGTAGTGGCAATCCTTTAGCCGATCGACGTGTGTGCATATACTAAATAAAACACAACTAAAGATTGGAAACTTAATTAACTTATATTTTTGGTGGTAAAGTAGAGGACTACAATTACCTTTTTGGATTTTTAAATTTTTTATTTGATTTTTAATAATTATAATAATAAAATACAGACTAATAACAACCAAAGAAAAGAACTTAAACTTAATTACTTAAAACTAAGGCAACAAACTAACTTTAAACCTAAACTACCATTACACTCCTCGGCAACGGCGCCTAAACTCTGACAGGCCGTCGTTGTGACCCGCAGACATCCTTAAATCCACTATTTAGCTAGAGAAGTAAGGGTCGAATCCACAGGGAGTGTGGTCGTAATTAGGATTAAGTTATTAGCCTTATAAGTTTAATGAAAGCATTTAAATTGTGAATTTGTGGATTTAAATGATTTGTTTAGAGTAATGGTTTGTTATTGCTTTGTAACAAAAATTAAGAATGAAGTAACTAACGAAGAAGATAAACAATCAAGAGACGAATAACCATTCACGGAATCGCCACGACATAAGTATTACTCACTATAATTTCATGCAACGATCACATAGACATAATCAATTGCGCGACTAAATTAATCAAACGTGTTTTAACCAATAACTCTCGGCATAGCGTATGAAACACTAATACTCGTCTATATCCCTTGCGGACATCTAGAAGCAACATGCCCCCTTTCGTGACATCTAAAGCAAGACATTTTGTCAATTGACTTTTTATAAGCGCCCTTTGACTTAGGTGTCTCACTAGTGTCTGGCTCTTTTGGTTCAACTATAGCGACTAGTTCATCCTCATGATCATTAAAGTCAATTTTGTGTTGTCCTACTGGTTTATCACTAGAGGATGGCACAAATTTAACCTTCTTAATCTTGATGTTATTAGCAGTCACCTTATGTTCATTTTCCTTAGCACTTACAGACACTGGTTCCGGTATTTCCTCTGATTCAACTGATTGTTCAGTTTTCTCCTGAGGTTGAGGTACATAATTATCGTTGAAAGGTATAGGACTCTCATGATATCCTAGAACTACAGGCTTCTTAGACTGACGCTGTGCATCAAAGATTTTCCCTAGGTTAAGCGATGAGTTCCTAAACTTTTCAAGTTTACTATTTGCCTCAGCTACCTTTACCTTAGACTCGGCTAGCTCTACTTCTTTGGATTTAAGCTCCTTGTTTAATGCCTCAACATGTTCATACATTAGTTCTAACCTAACACATTGTTCGCTCAGTTTGTCCTTTAGAACTATAACATCCTGTGCATTAGCCTTAAGCTTATCCCTAAGATCTTGCTTTATGTCTACTAGGCTAGCATTATCTGATTTTAACGATTCATTTTGAGCAGTTATGGTTTGATGTGATTCTAGTACTAAATTTAACCTATCGTTAGATGTAGCACATAAAAAACATAAATCATGGAAAAGAGAAAAGTTCAAGGTTACCTTGGCATGATCTGATTCCACGTTGGCCATCTGTGCGGCAAACTCCAGAATTGTCTGATCAGCTGACTTTTCTACCCACATCGGACTGCTTTCATTCTGACTGCGGTCCCCTGTGATTTCTTCTGCCCCATCACTTCCAGTCTCGGTCACTTCTGCCATAAAGGCTCTAGCATTCGATTCTGGATGTGTACTCCAGTCATAAGTTCCATCAAGCTGTCTGTCTGATGTCACGGAGGACAACAGACCAGCTATATTTGCCTGACTTGTTGAACTACTCGGTAGATATCGCCCTTGCGATTGATTTTGATATTGTCCCTGGTAGTTGTCTACTTTCGGTCTCTGACACTCTCTAGCAAAGTATCCTAACCCCTGACAGTTGTAACACATAACTTTGGACTTGTCAAATCCAATCTTATTGTTACTAACGTTCAGATTCCTTCCCGTTCTTTTGATGAACCGTTTAACTCTCTGAGTTACCATGGCCAGTTGCCATCACAGATCCATCTCTTCCAAATCATCAGGATCTACCTGATCGTAATCTTCATCCCAAAGCGGAGGATCGTTGATTTTGCCCTGAACGCAATTGCCGTAAGCGGCCACAAACGAAGCCAACAGATTCAGATGGTCTTCTGCAGACTTCGCGCTCATAGGCATCTTTGAATACCCTTGAGATGTAGATGTCGGAGTAGCCTGATGCTGCTTTTCTTCTTGTCTAGCAAACCCTAAGAAAGCCCTACTAACTGATTATTCTGTTTCAGCCGGTGATGATGTCTCTCCAGAGAAGAATGCTGTTGCGGTCTTCAATTCCGTTGCCACTGATGGTTTTGATTTCCCAAAATACATAGCAGGATCTTGAACTTGGTCATAATCCGTTTCCTTCTTTAGCAACTCAAAGTGATATGCCCTTAGCGTTCCGATAACATTATCTAGAGTCAGAGTATAGAATTTGTCTTCATCATGCTTTACTAAGGCCACATACATCTCCCATTTGGCCGGTAAAGAAATCTAGAATCTTGTTAAGCTTCTCCGTTTCACTATATTCCACGTCGTGGCTGTCTAACTCAGTTAGCAAATGATAGAATCGTGTGATCGTTTCATCCAGCTTTTCGGTCTTCAATGCTTTGAAGATTGCGAACAGCTGCTTGAGCATTTCCATTCGATTCTTTCTGACCCTCGGGTTACCTTCACACCGTTTCTCTAATGCATCCCATAGCTCTTTCGCTGTCTTCTGATTACGGAATGTGTGTAAGGTCTCCTGAGGTAACGCCATTCGAATGATAGCTATTGCACGATACTCAGCTTCATACACCTTTTTATCGTCATCCTTCATCTTTGAATAAGGCACAACCTTTTGTCGTCCTTCTACCTCAGCTGTAGGTGGAATGTACCCTTCATCGATATAAAGCCACATGCGCATATCATTAAACCTCGTGAGTCGGCAAACCTATCCTTCCACCAGTAATAATCCTCAAGTTTCATTAACTTCGGTCGTGAATTCGCCTTACCAATCTCGTGATCCATCTCCATAAACTTCTGCAGACTTGCCATTGTTTCAAATATATTTGAATTCAAACTTAATTAATTTAATTCGAAATTAATTTAAATTAATTCTTTCGAATTTAGGTAAATTCGAATGTAATTAAATTTAAACCTGTTTTGGAATTAAATTCGAATATAAGTTTTAAATTCAGGTAAACTCGAAATTAATGACAAAGTCGAAGCACTAATCTCGAAACCCACTAAATTCGAAAGTTCACTCAAACTCGAACACCCAACTAAAGTCGAAAGTCCAAATTCGATTTTAGTGTAAAATCGAAAACCAAGCGAATTCGAATCAAACTCTAACGAAACTTGAAAGGAGCTTATTTTGGTCAAACTCGAAGTTTTAGAAAACCCTAATACTCCCTTACTAAACTCGAGCGCCGCAAATTCGAAAAACGGCTAATACTTCGAGTTTTTCAAGTTTTTCAGATTAAACCAATATTTTTACAAGTAAAAATACTGATTTTGGTCAGAAATTTAAACTACAACAAAGTATTTCCCGAAATCTAATTTGATAAGCTCGAAAAACCTCAAAAATTGTGATAATAACCGCCCAAAACGTAAAGAAACCTAGGATGTTGCTAATGAACACGAAGAACACCAAGAACACCCCTTAGGCTCTGATACCACTTGTAAGGTCCTGAACTCACGGATCTATCTAGACGCGACACCGTCCAACGAGTGCGGAATCCTCGTTAGTGGCTTGACAGTAAGATCACACGCACGGAACACGGAGACTACCACGGCGTTGTACGAACGACTACGAACATACCTATACAATGATTCTATCCGAAAACACTCTCTGAATCCTGATAAACTCGAGATTGCCTTTGCTTAATTACTCTTCGAATTCTGCAAAAGTCTAATAATTATTCGAGTTAATCCTTAATTATACTGACCATTTCGAGTTTGTCTTAGGACAAACTCGAACCAGGCCCAAGGCCCATTCGAATTTGTCCACCTGACAAATTTGAGATTGCCTTAAGTACAAATTCGAAATTACCTTATGTGCAAATTCGAATTTAGTCCAAATTCGAATTTCTCTTTCATACTTCTATTTGACCATATGTTTTAACTTATGTTTGAATTAATCTTTGAACTTTATGTTTGAACTTCTTGTAATACGTTACACGAAGTTCAAACATACAATCAATCACTATCAAACACATATAAACACATATATCAAATACTAGTCAATATTCAATATTACATAAGTTGACTTACACAAAATGCCAACTCTACTTAGACTGCTATCGTCACACAAGGTGTACCAACAGTCTGGATACTTTGGATCTGTAAACCCGGGCGGTTGTTCAACGTACACCAGTTCCTTCACTTTGCCATAGAGGAATGCACTTTTTACATCAAACTGATAGATCTTAAATCCTTTGAAGTATGCAAAGGCTAGAAACAAACGGATTGCGTCAAGCCTTGCCACAGGCGCAAATACCTCATTGTAATCAATTCCTTCCTGTTGGTTGAAACCCTTTACTACAAGTCTTGCCTTTTTGCGAGTCACAATACCCCGATCATCTCTCTTGCATTTAAAAACCCACTTGGTTCCTATAGCAACTTCTCCTCGAGTTAACGGAACTAACTCTTACACTTCAAGTTTTCTGAATTGTGACAGTTCTTCTTGCATCACTTCAACCCAAGAATTGTCTTTCGGTGCCATTTGTACATTCTTCGGCTCTACTTGCGAGATGAAGCATGAATACAGGCAAGTGTGAAAACCCTCAGAGTCATTGATCATCGACAACAACACTGTGTTGTTATTCAAACTACTCCTAGTCCTTACACTAGCATTTGGATTTCCTATGATGCTCTCAGCCAGATGATCCTTATTTATTCTCGATGTTTCAATCTCATCGACCCTATGATTATCTCCTAAATTTGATCCTATTTCACCTAATGGGGGAACAACTTCAGACGCTACATTCTCTTCCTCATGAACACTGTTTTCACAGTTAGAATTTGTAGACTGATTATCGTTTGTAGGCAACTCAGAATCATTCTCTGCTGGTGATCTCTCTTGTGTCGTTGTAGTCTCAGAAGTTGATGGAAAGCTTGTCTGTGGAAAACCTTGACCGTCGTCATTCAGATTTAATGAAGATAAGTCATGTTCGATTGTACCTGCATTTCCATCCAAAGGAATGTTAAATGATTCAAACAGTTTGTCATAATCAAAAATCAATTCCGGAGCAGTTTGGGGTTCATGTGTATAACTTATTACATCAATGCTGTACATATTCTCTATCGTACCATTTGATTTGTTAAAAACTATTTTATTTGGTGAGTTAGGCACATAACCTAGGAAATAACCTTCGTCAGCCTTTTCACCAAACTTAGGTTGATGTTTTGTTTTCATTAACGTACACGGTACCCCAAACGGTTCGAAGCCAGTTAAATTTAGTGGACTTTTTTTCAAAACTTCATAATAGGTTTTGTTCAATGATTTTAAAATTAGGACCCGATTTAAAACATGACAAGCGGTATTCACTGCCTCCCCCCAAAACATGGTAGGAAGCTTTGAATCCGAGAGCATAGTCCTTGCTACCTCAATCAAAGTCCTGTTTTTCCGTTCTGCCACCCCATTTTGTTGTGGCTCATATTGTGCACTAAATTGATGCACTATGCCTTTTGATAGACAATATACACCAATTACAGTGTTTTTAAATTCCGATCCGTTATCACTCCTGATACGTTTTACCCGCGTCCCATAGGAGTTTTCGACTTGGTCTAAGAACCCGATTAGCTGGGCAGCAGTCTCGTCCTTCGTACCTAAAAGAAAACCCATGAAAATCGTGAGTAATCATCATTGAGAACTAAACAGTACCAACTACCACCTATACTCCTTTTGTTGATTGGTCCGAACAGGTCCATATGCAACAAATCGAAAGTGACAGCTATAGAGTTCTGAGTCTTAAACATGTCTTCCTTCTTGTGTTGTTTTCCTTTCTTGCACGGTACACACTTGTCTTCAAACAGAAAACTCTTCATCTATCACCTTGCACCAGTCCAATTTTAGTGATGTAATTCTTTTTTCTCGGGTGCAAGTGTGCCATGCGTCTGTGCCAAAGAACTTATTCGGTATCTGAAGCTTGAGATAAAAGACATATTGGTCTATCGAAGATTCCGGTTTATTCATGACTAGCATGTACAAGTCATTCTTCCTTGGGTCCCTCATCAGTATCCAATCTTCAGGTACTTTAAATCCCGGTTTTAGCACTAACGCCTCAGTATCAGTGAAAATCATTGAGTTCTTCTTATCACAGATTTGAGATACACTAGTGAGATTGTGATCAAGTTTATCAACATGGTAAACTTGATCAAGCTTGATAGTTCCATTAGTGACCACTCCAGTACCGGTGATATTTCCTCCTTTTTTACTAGCGAATGATACGAATCTCCTATTCCCTCCCTTGAAGTCTGTGAGTAGATTTCTTTCCCCAGTCATGTGCCTAGAGAAACCACTGTCGATGAACCCCTTGTTGTTTTATACCTGTAGTTATCTCCTGCACATGAAAGAAACGAGGTTAGTTATCACGGGGAACCCAAGCCATGACTGACTTGGTAATACCATTCTCATCCACATACGTGAACTCCTTCAAATACCCATATCTCCTTTTCAGGTGACTTGGGTGTTTGATTGAGAGCCTGTTGTGGTGCAGAGTGATTTAAATTCACTCTCGGCCTTTGTGTAGGCATTTGCTGTGGATTCCTCGAATATTTACTATTATAATGCATTTCAGATTGATATCCCTGGGCTTTACTTGGTGTCTGATTTCTTACAGGAGTGTGTGATCTAACTGGAGTGTAAGCTCTTCGAGGTGTAGTACTCCTATAATTTTGTTGAGGTCCTGACCTAGATTGATTAGAGACTCTATTCGGTGAATTAATCCTAACCACTTCATTTGGTATACCTGACACAGGTATTTGTTCCACAACAATCTTTGGTGTGGCTTGCACAAGTTTCTCGGTGTTTTGAGAACCACTTGTGCTTGCTACACTTGGAGAGGGTTTATGTTGTTCCGGATTTCCAATTTTAGGTGTAGATTCTACCTTCCTATGTGGACAATTAGAAGAAACATGTCCCTTTTCATGATATCTGAAACAAGACATTTTATCAATAGACTTCTTATGCGTTCCCTTTGACTTAGGTGTCTCACTAATGTCATGTTCTTTTGTCTCAACTATAGTGACTGTTCCTCTTTCTGATTATTAAAGTCAGGTTTGGCTTCTCCTACAATCTTATCACTAGAAGATGGCACAGATTTGACCTTCTTAATCTTGGCATTGTTACTAGTCACCTTAGTTTCTTTATCCTTAACGGAATCAGACACATGTTCAGATGCGACCTCTGATTCAACTGATTTATCAGTTTTATCCTGAGGCTGAGTCACATAGTTATCATTTAAAGGTGGAGGACTCTCATTATGCCCTAAACCTACTGGTTTCTTAGACGGACGCTATGCGTCTAAGATCTTCCCTAGGTTCAGTGAAGAGTTCCTAAACTTTTCTAATTTACCATTCACCTCTGCAACCTTAACCTTAGCTTCAGCCAGCTCTACCTCTTTAATCTTAAGCTCTCTGGCCAACGCCTCAACATGCTCATTCATTAGTTCTATTCTAACACACTGCTCACTCAGCTTGTCTTTTAGAACTATGACATGTTGTGCATTCTCCTTAAGCTTATTCCTAAGATCTTCTTTTATATCTAAGAGGCTAGCATTGTCCGATTTTAAGGATTCAATTTGAGCAGATAGATTACTATGTGTTTCTAGCACTAAATTTAATATATCATTAGAAGTAGCACAGAAATCACATAAATCGCGGAATGTAGAAGAGTTCAGAATTACCTTTGCGTGAGCTGATTCCACGTTTGCCATTTGTGCAGCAAACTCTAGAATTGACTGAATGTCTGACTTCTCTACTAGCACAGGACTGGTATCATTCTAGTGTCTGTCCTCTTCTTCTTCCTCTGCTCCGACACTTCCAGTCTCTGTTACTTCAGCCATGAAGGCTCTAGCGTTAGACTCTGGATGTGTACTCCAAACGTATGTTCCATCGAGCTGTCGATCACATGTGACATTGGTTAACAGACCAACTATGTTTGCTTGATTACTTGAACTACCCGGCTGATATCTCCCCTGAGATTGATTCTGGTATTGAGTCTGGTAGTTCTCAACTTTAGGTCATTGACACTCTCTAGCAAAATGTCCTAACCCTTGGCAATTGTAGCACTTAACTTTGGAATTGTCGAATCCAATCTTATTGTTGCTGACATTTAGATTTCTGCCCGTCCTCTTGATGAATCTCTTGACTCGCTGAGTCACCATGGCCAGTTGCCATTGAAGATCCATCTCCTCTAAATCATCAGGATCTACCTGATCATAGTCATCATCCCATAGAGCATGATCGTTGATTTTCCCTTGAACGGAAATGCAGTAGGCGGCCACAAATGAAGCCAAAAGATTTAGATGATCTTCAGCTGATTTTGCGCTCATCAGCATCCTTGAGTATCCTTGAGATGTAGATGTAGACTGAGTTGGCTTTTCCTCCGGTCTGGAGTACCCTAAGAAAGCCCGGCTCCCTGAGTCATCTACTTCAACTGGAGTCGATGTTTAATGTTGTAACTGTCTTTAATTCACTTGCCACTGAAGGTTTGGACTTCCCAAAACACATATCCGGATCCTGTACTTGGTCATACTCCCGTTCCTTCTTCAGCAACTGAAAGTTATAGGCCCTCGGCGTTCCTATGACTCCTTCTGGAGTTAGAGTCTCATATTTGTCTTCATCATGCTTTATCAGCGCTACATACATCTCCCATTTTGCTGGTAAAGCATCTAGAATTTTCTCAGTCTTCTCTAACTCACGATAGTCGACATCCTAATTGTCTAACTCAGTCAACAAGTGATAGAACCTGGTAATGGTCTCATCCAGCTTTTCGTTTTTCAAAGCCTGTAAAATAGCGAACTGCTGCTTGAGCATTTCCATTCTACCTTTCCTAACTCTCGGATTTCCTTCACACCTTTTCTCGAGTGCATCCCACAACTCTTTTGTTGTTCATTGATTTCGAAATGTGTGCAGGATCTCCTGAGTTAATGGCATTCTAATAATCGAGAATGCTCGGTTCTCGGCCTCATATAGCTTCTTATCATCATCCTTCATCATTTGATATGACAAGACTCTTTGACGACCTTCAACCTCTGTTGTAGGTGGAATGTATCCCTCGTCGATACAAATCCACATTCTCATATCATTGAATCGAGCGAAGTCAGCGAACCTATCCTTCCACCAATAATAATCTTCTAACTTCATCAGCTTGGGTGCAGAATTTGCCTTTCCGACCTCATGGTCCATTTCAATAAACCTTTGTAAACTTGTCATTCTTTCGTAAAAGTTTGAATTTAAAACTTAATTAATTTAATTCAAAATTAATTTAAATTAACACTTTCGAACTTGAGGAAGTTTGAATTTAATTAATTTTAAATTTGTTTGAAATTAAATTCGAAATTAAGTTTGAAATCAAACAAATTCGAAAATATAACAGTTTCGAAGATAGTGCAAGTTCGAATTTGGTGAATTTCGAATATGAGCAAATTCAAAGTGATCAAAGTCGAATCAAACCCTAAACTTAATTCGAAAGGAGGGTATTTTCTAACAAATTCGAATTTCGAATAAACCCTAATAGCCCCTTGATGTTCGAGCGCCGCAAGTTCGAAGAACGACTAAAAGTTTGATTTTTTCAACTTTTCAGTTTAAACCAAAGTTTTTAGGATTAAAAACTCTGATTTCGACCAAAAATGATGAACTTATATGAACTTTTTCCCGATATCTTACTTGAAAAACTCGAAATCTATCCAAAAAGTGATTTTTCCGTCCAAAAACGTCAAGAAACCACAGATGTTACTTGTGAACACGAAGAACACCACGAACACCCTAATGGCTCTGATACCACTTGTAAGGTCGCCTGACTACGGATCCTATCTTGACGCAACACCTGCCAACGAGTGTGGAATCCTTGTTAGCGGCTTCACGGATAGACCACACACACCGAAACACGGAGACACACACAGTGATAGACGAACAACGGAACGTCTCCACACGTGATTCTCTCCTAACGAAACTCTCTAAATATTTGCAAGTTCGAGATCGCCCTTTCCACTAATCGCTCTAAAATTCTGCAAACGTCTAATAATTAATCGAATTAACCCTTAATTATAATGCCCAGTTCGAATTTGCCTAGGACAAAGTTCGAACTGGCCCAAGGCCTTTCGAACTTGTCCTCTAACAAATTCGAATTTGAGCCTTCAAATTTAAGTTTGAACTTATCTTTGAACTTATGTTTGAACTTATCTTTGAATTTATGTTTGAACTTATCTTTGAATTTATGTTTGAACTTATTATGATACATTACCCTAAGTTCAAACATACAAACAATCAATATCAAACACAGATAATCAAACATATATCTAACACTTTGTTGGTACATCCCGTGTGACGATAGCAGTCTAAGTTGTCTTACATTGTGATTTTGCATATGTTTGGTATATATATATTATATATGATTGATGGTTATCAGTGTTTGTATGTTTGAACTTGATGTAACGTATTACAAGAAGTTCAAACATAAAACTCAAAGATAAAATCAATCATAAGGTAATATTATAAGTTTCATCACTTAAGTGTTTAAGTGTATTGACTAGATTCGAATAGGTTAAGGAAGGCATTCGAATCTGTGATAGATTCGAATGTATCCTTAGATTCGAATGGGCTAGATTCGAATCTGTCAGATGGACAGATTCGAATGGGGCCTTAGACCAGATTCGAGGTTGGCCCACAACAGACTCGAATCAGGGTCTATAATTAGGGATAGACTCGAATGATTAGCAGACCTTTGGCAGAATTCGTGAGGAATTAAGCGATAGGCGATCTCGAGTTTATCAGCTAGGTGAGTCCCGTTTCGGAGAGAATTAGTACGTAGGATCGTTCGTGTGTCGTTCGTTCAGCGTCTAATAGTCTCCGTGTTTCCGTTGGTTGAGAGTTGTCCGTCTAACCGTCAACGAGGATTCCGCACTCGTTAACGGATCCGCGTCTAGATAGATCTTGCATTGGTAGACCTTACAAGTGGTATCAGAGCCTAGTGAGTGTTCGTGGTGTTCTTCGTGTTCATCAAATACATTCTAGGTTTCTTGACGCTAGTTGGACGGTTTTTCTCTCAAAAACGTGTTTTTGAGCTTAGCAAATTCATATTCGGGAAACTCTTTGTCGTTTTTCACGTTTTTGGTCGAAATCATTATTTTTCATTTGAAAAATAGTGATTTAATCTGTAAAACGTCAAAAAATCAAAGTGTTAGCCGTTTTTCGAGTTTGCGGCGCTCGAATCTATAGGGGTAATTAGGGTTTTACTTTATTTTCGAGTCTAACCAAAATACGCTCCTTTCGAGTCAATTTCAGTCAGTTTCGAGTCTGTGGTGTTTCGAATCTGTTACTACATTCGAATTGGATCTCGAGTCTATAATTGTTTCGAGTTTGTTTCGAGTTTGTTACTGTTTCGAGTCTGAGCTTCGATTCTGCTGAATTTCGATTCTGTTGTGCCTTCGATTCTAAGGGTCTTCGAGTCTAGGGAGTCCTTCGAATCTGTCATATCTTCGAATCTAAGGAATTGTTCGAATCTGACATAATTTCGAATCTAATTGAATTAAAATACTTAATCGAATTTAATCCCAAATAAATTGGAATCTAATTACATTCGAATCTATCTAGATTCGAAAGAGTTAATTCACATTAGTTTCGAATTAAATTAATTAAGTCTAAATTCAATTTGTTTCAGAAAAGATGTCGAACCTTCAGAAATTCCTTGAAATGGATCACGAAGTTGGGAAGGCCAATGCACCACCTAAGCTGATGAAAGTTGAGGATTACTACTGGTGGAAGGACAGAATTACGGATTTTGTACGATTCAACGATATGCGCATGTGGGTGTGCATTGATGAAGGGTACATTCCACCAGTTTCTGAGGTTGAAGGCCGTCAAAAGGTTCTGTCATACCAGATGATGAAAGAGGATGACAAGAAACTATTTGAAGCTGAAAACAAGGCTTTCTCCATTATCCGAATGGCGTTACCTCAAGATATCTTGCACACATTTCGGACTCAAAGGACGTCGAAAGAACTCTGGGAGTTTCTTCAGAAAAGGTGTGAAGGTAATCCACGGGTACGTAGAAAGCGTACAGAGCTGTTGACCCAACAGTTTGCGATTTTCAAGGCTCTTAAGGATGAACAGTTAGATGATATTATCACAAGGTTCTATCATCTGATAACAGAGCTTGAAAGTCATGGCATTGAGTACTCGGACAGTGACAAGAACAACAAGCTTCTTGATGCCCTACCGGCCAAATGGGCTATGTACGTGGCAATGATTAAGCTGAATGAAGATAAATACTATGCTCAATCACTGGATGACATCGTTGGTACGTTGAGGGCATATCACTTCGAGATGATAAAGGCTGAGACTGATTACGAGCAAGTCCAAAATCCGGCTATGTATTTTGGAAAGACATCAAAATCATCAGTGACAGCTGATCAGAAGAGTGCTACAGCGTTTTTCACCGGAGAAACGTCATCGCCACCAGAGTCCGAAGACTCACTGAATCGCGCGTTCTTAGGGTTAGGAAGATCGGAAGAACCGCAACCTCAAGTCCAACAGGCATCAACCAGTCAGAGATATTCGAAGATGCCAATGAGCGCAAAGTCGGCGGAAGAACATCTGAATCTGCTTGCTTCGTTTGTGGCCGCATACGGAAATTGCGTTCAAGGGAAGATTAATGATCCGGCTCTTTGGGATGAAGACTACGATCAGGTCGACCCTGACGACTTAGAGGAGATGGATCTTAAATGGCAACTGGCCATGGTAACCCAGAGGGTTGAGAGATTCATAAAGAGAACTGGGAGGAATCTGCAGATGAATAACAAGGGGATAGGATTTGATAAGTCTAAGGTCAAATGCTACAACTGTCAGGGATTAGGACATTTCGCAAGGGAGTGTCAAAGACCGAAGGTAGAATCATACCAAGGACAGAGTCAGCATCAAGGACAGTACCACAGTCAGTCCCAACAGAGATACCTTCCGAGTTCCTCATCTGGTCAAGCCAATCTAGCGGGTCTGATATCCAATGTCACTTCTGACAGACAGCTAGATGGTTCCTATGACTGGAGTTCACATCCTGAGTCCAACGCTAGAGCTTTCATGGCTGAAGTTACGGAAAATGGTTGTGATGAAGATGAGCAGACCACAAGGGAAAACAGTCCGATGTGGGTAGAGAAAGCGAATGATCAGACCGTGCTGGAGTTTGCTGCTCAGATGGCCAACGTGGAATCTGATAACTCTAAGGTTAGTCTTTCTAATTCTCTATTTCGTGATTTATGTGCTTTATGTGTTAGTTCTAACGATAGGTTAAATCTAGTCTTAGACTCACATAAGACCATAGCTGCTCAAAATGAAAACTTAAAAATTGAGAACGCTAGCCTAAATGATATAAAACAGGATTTAAAGGAAAAACTTAAGGCTGATGCTCAAGATGTAATCGTTCTAAAAGACAAACTGAGTGAGCAGTGTGTTAGGATAGAACTTATGTATGAGCACGTAGAGGCCTTAACCAAAAGTCTGAAAGACAAGGACATAGAGCTAGCCGAGACCAAGGTTAAGGTAGCAGAGGCAAATAGCAAGCTGGAAAAGTTTAGGAATTCGAGCCTCAACCTAGGAAAAGTCTTAGATTCCCAAAGACAATCTAAGAAGCCTGTAGGTCTAGGTTTTCACGAAATTCCTCCACCTTTCAACGCGAACTATGTACCTCAGCCTCAGGAGAAAACTGACAAGTCAGTAGTTTTAGAGGACCTATCTGAACCTACACCTGAGCCTAAAGTTGAAAATACACCTAAGGTGGATGACTCTACTGTCAAGGTCAAGAAAGTGAAATTTGTGTCTTCCTCCAGTGAAACACCTGCAGGAAAACAGAAAATTTCATGGGCTGACCAGGTCGAAGAGACAGACACTGTAGATGTACCAAAGGTAATTGACACTAGTGAGACACCTAGATCTAAGGGACCAACCAAAAAGTCCATGGATAAGATGTCTTGCTTTAGATGTCACGAGAAAGGGCATGTTGCTTCTCACTGTCCAAATAGGAAAGCTGATGTTACCCCTAAGACAGTGAACCCAACACCTGTTAAGCCCTCAACAAGTGTGGCGAGCACGAGTAGTTCTCAGAGTACCGAGAAAACTGTGCAGGCCGCATCAAAACATGTTGTGAAACAAACACCGGTTAAGGTTGGACCAAAAGAAGTGGTTAGGACAAATTCACCGAATCGTGTCGTTAATCAATCTAGGTCAGCACCTCAACAAGTCTATAGGAGCACCACACCTAGCAGGTCACACACTCCAGTTAGGTCACATACTCCTGTTAGACAATATGTTCCGGTAAAAGCTCAGGGATCACAGTCTGAAATGCATTATAATAAGACTTATTCTAGAGCACCACAACAGATGCCTACTCAAAGGCAAAGAGTGAATCTAAATCACTCGGCACCACAACTGAATTCAGTTCAAAGGCCCAAGTCACCTGAAAGGCGAGATGGGTATTTGAAAGAGTTCAAGTATGTGGACGAGAATGGTATTACCAAGTCAGTCATGGCTTGGGTTCCCCGTGATAACTAACCTATTTTCTTTCATGTGCAGGAGATAACTACCGGTCCAAACAACAAGTGGTTCGTTGACAGTGGTTGCTCCAGGCACATGACGGGGGAAAGGAGTCTTCTCACAGACTTCAAGGGGGGTAATAGGGGATTTGTATCATTCGCGGGCAACAAAGGAGGAAATATCACTGGAACTGGAGAAGTCACTAATGGGACGATTACATTGGATCAAGTTTATCACGTTGATAAACTGGTTCATAATCTCATTAGTGTATCTCAAATCTGTGATAAGAAGAACTCGGTGTTATTTACTGACACTGAGGCGTTAGTGCTAAAGCCGGGATTCAAGATACCTGAAGATTGGATATTGATGCGGGCTCCAAGGAAGAATGACTTGTACATGCTCGATATGAACAAGCCAGATAATTCGATGGGTCCGATCTGTTTACTATCAAAAGCTTCGGAGACGGAATCGGCTTTGTGGCACAGACGCATGGCTCACTTGCACCTAAGGAAAATGAACTACATAACGAAGCATGGTTTGGTGCAAGGTGTGCCGCTGAAGAGCTTTCAGTTTGAAGACAAGTGTCTACCGTGCATGAAGGGCAAGCAACATAAAAAGACACACAAGTCCAAGAAGCTGAACTCCATAACCTCGACATTCGATTTGTTGCATATGGACCTTTTCGGCCCTATCAACAAAAGGAGTATAGGAGGTAGTTGGTTTTGCTTAGTTATCACTGACGATTACTCACGGTTTTCTTGGGTTTTCTTTTTAGGTACGAAGGACGAGACGGCTACAAAGCTCATCGGGTTCTTAGACCAAGTGGAGAATTCCTACGGAACAAGGGTTAAAATTATACGTAGTGATAATGGGACTGAATTTAAAAACTCTGTAATTAGGGTATATTGCCTATCAAAGGGCATCGTGCATCAATTCAGTGCACCATATGAACCTCAACAGAATGGGGTGGCCGAACGTAAAAACAGAACATTGATTGAGGCTGCAAGGACCATGCTTTCGGATTCAAAGCTTCCTACCATGTTTTGGGGGGAGGCAGTGAATACCGCGTGCCATATTTTAAATAGAGTCCTTACAGTCAAATCATTGAACAAAACATGTTATGAAATTTTGAATAAACGGCCACCTAACTTAACTGGATTCGAACCGTTTGGAGTACCATGTACACTTTTAAGAACAAAACATCAACCGAAGTTTGGTGAAAAGGCTGACGAAGGATACTTTCTAGGTTATGTGCCAAACTCACCAAACAAACGGGTGTTTAACAAAACAACTGGTACTGTGGAGATTGTGTATAATATTGAAGTCTCAAGTTATACACATGAACCCCAAACTGGTCCGGAATGGATTTTTGACTATGATAAGTTATTTGAGTCATTTAACATTCCTTTGGATGAAACTGCAGGTACTATCGAAAAAGACATGGCGACGTTGCACCTAAATGACGATGGCCATATTTTTCCGAGGACCACGTTCGAATCTACGTCCGAGCCTACTGCGACTGTAGATGGGTCTCCAGAAGTTGCTAATCCAGAAGAACCTAACACTGAGAATCAGACTCAAGCATCAAGTTCTGCCTCTGAGGAAAACGTCCGTGAGGAAGAAAACGTGGAAGCTGAGCCTGTTCCCCCTTTAGGTGAAATAGGATCCAACTTAGGAGATAATCTAAGGGTAGACGAAATAGAGACCTCTAGGATTAACAAGAACCATCCAATAGATAGTATCATAGGAAATCCTAACGAGGGTGTGAGGACTCGGAGTAGTGTAAATAACAACACTGTGTTGTTGTCGATGATAAACGACTCCGAGGCATATCACACTTGTCTATATTCGTGCTTCATATCGCAAGTAGAGCCCAAAAACGTGCAAATGGCACTTAAGGACAACTCATAGGTTGAAGCGATGCAGGAAGAACTTTCACAATTTAGGAAACTAGAAGTGTGGGAGTTAGTTCCGTTACCTCGTGGGGAGATTGCAATAGGAACCAAATGGGTTTTCAAGTGCAAGAGAGACGATCGGGGTATAGTCACGCGCAACAAAGCGAGATTAGTTGTAAAGGGTTTCAACCAAGAGGAGGGAATCGATTACAACGAAGTGTTTGCACCAGTAGCAAGGTTAGAAGCAATTAGGTTGTTTTTAGCTTTTGCCTCCTTCAAGGGATTTAAGGTATATCAATTAGATGTTAAGAGTGCTTTCCTGTATGGGAAAGTGAAGGAGTTGGTGTATGTAGAACAACCGCCCGGGTTTACAGATCCTAAATATCCTGATAGAGTATATCGTTTAGATAAGGCTCTTTATGGATTACATCAGGCACCTAGGGCATGGTATGAGACTCTATCGAACCATCTCTTAGAAAACGGCTTTGAGAGGGGTAGGATAGATAGTACTCTTTTTGTGAAGAGAAAGGGAGATCATTTTATCTTGGTACAAGTGTACGTAGATGATATCATCTTTGGATCATCAGACGAACAGATGTGCAAAGATTTTGAGAAGGTGATGAAGTCAAAGTTCGAGATGAGTGCTATGGGGGAGTTGAATTTCTTTTCGGGGTTACAAGTTGACCAGAAGAAGGAAGGCATGTTTATCCATCAGACCAAGTATGTCTATGACATATTGGAACGGTTTGGGATGGAAGGAACAAAGTTGACTGCCCATTTTAGCACGCCGATTCAAGTGAATCACAATCTCGGGCCGGGTACTGAAAGTGATACCGATGTGGATCCGACTTTATATCGGGCCATGATTGGGTCACTTATGTATTTAACCGCTTCAAGACCTGACATAATGTTTGCTGTTTGTATTTGTGCTAGGTTTCAAGCGAATCCGAAGGAGATGCATATGAAAGCTGTGAAGCGGATTCTACGATACCTCAAGTCGAAACCGAAGCTGGGACTTTGGTATCACGCGGAGGGAGATCTAGAGTTGGAGGCGTTCACGGATTCTGACTACGGAGGATGCAGCTTGACGCGCAAATCTACGACTGGAGGTTGTCAGTTCCTAGGAGGGAGATTGGTGTCCTGGCAATGCAAGAAACAAACATCGGTAGCCGTGTCAACGTGCGAGGCCGAGTATGTAGCTGCTGGTAGTTGCTGTTCACAGGTTCTGTGGATACAACAACAATTGCGAGATTACGGTTTGGCTTATACTCAAACTCCAATTAGGATAGACAATCAATCTACAATTGCGATAACAAATAATCCAGTTAAACACAGTAAAACAAAGCACATAGACATAAGGCATCATTTTATTCGTGATTGTGCTGAAAAGAACTTAATCAAACTGGTAAAGGTGGCAACAGAAGATAATAATGCTGATTTATTTACCAAAGCGTTTGATAAGTCACGATTTGAGTATTTAATTCAACTTAATGAAATGCGCAACCCAGAGTAAATTGACCTTAGTAGTATTTTACTTCCTTTTATAGTTGTTATATTTCTTTCTTTTTTACAGTAAGTTTCTAATTTAGGAAAGTTTCTATTTTTAGTAAGTATCTATTTTTAGTAAGTTAGTAGGTTAGCTTAGTTTACTGCTTTTTGCTATGGAAAACAAAAGAAAAAAGAGAGAGAAAATTACAAAAATACAAAAAAAGAGAATATCAGAAAAGGAGTTAAGTCTTAGATACATAGGTTCAAAGTGACGAAAATTAGCACCGTCGTTACAAACTCTAAGTATTTAGGATTTCACACATAATGCAACTAAATCCTAAGTGTTATACTATATTTAGTTTGATGTGTTGGTAGGCATAATACATATAGGGAATCTCAAGGCTAATAAAATATTCTAGAAAAAGTCAAGCGTGTCACTAACCTAGATGTACGACCAATCGGTCTTAATTTTTATGTACAAGACATACAAACATTGAGTCTAAATGAGGTATGCAAACTTTCTGGGGATGTATAGCAACATCAAATACGTCTGAAAATGGAAAGAATAGAAATATCATGAAAAAACTGAGAGTCGAAAACATGCAACTCTGTTGTACGTAAGTACAGACCTGTTGTCTCTGTTTAGATTCGGGTTAGCAGACATGTCGCTTTGTTGTACGTCAGTACAGACCT